>JBBPKD010000356.1:0-22799 GCA_038089075.1 Singerocomus inundabilis
CATAGATCATCCCGTGATGAACAAAAGTGGACAGGGTGTTGGAGATGGTGACCTCCTGTCCACCACCCTGGGTACCGGTGGAGACGAAGACACCACACATCTTACCAGCAAGGGAGGACTTGCTCCAGAGTGGACCAGTGGCATCCCAGAATGCCTAATGAGTTAGATCAGGTACACCGTGTCATACCCGCTATGGAGGGACGTACCTTCCACTGCACGGGGAAGTTGCCGTAGCGAGTGGGAACACCGAAAACGAAGGCATCAAAGTTCACGAGATCATCGGGGAGAAGCACGGGGTAGGGTGGGCGTGGAGGAGCCTTGACGAGTGTCAAAATGTCCTCGGAGAGGGTCTCTTGGATTCTGTATCCATGTAAGTTGAAGAGTCATGTAGGTGGAAGAACAGCATTTACTGGTAGATCGTGGCGCTACCACCGGCATTGCTGACACCAGTCTTGACAGCCTCGGCAACTGCGCGTAAAGGGGTTGGTCTTGGGGATGAAAATATTCAGTTGAGACATACGTTTGGCAATGTGCCCGTAGAGGGAGTAGATAACTATGGCAACCCGAGGACTCGACATGACAGTATCTGGAATCTTAGGAGCGGTAGGCTCTGATGGAGGTGCTGGCGCAGGTGCACGAGGAACAGGGACGGATGATGATGATATGGGTCCAGCCGTGTCAGCTTTTGTATCGTTTCCCTCCGGCTTCGGGTCGGAGAAGTCGTTCTTTTGTCGCTTTCCAGGGAAACACATTTCAAGGATAGAATAGGCACAGCAACGTGTGTAAAAGAAAGTAAAGTGGGTTGACTACGGGAACGAAGGAGATCAAAGAGCACGTATCAGGCGTGGGATGACGGTGTATGGACGCCAGGGCCTGGAAATCTTTGCTGGCGGCCACATGATCCACTGCTTTTATACATTAAATTGTGGCCGAAGCACGACTAGATTCAAAGAAGGTCGCACCGGCGCATTACCAACTTTTATCCTGCATTCGGCTGGATTTCTCATCCATAGAGCGTCAATAAGTGCTTTTTACCACTAGTCCGGGCAACCCCGGAAAGCAATGTCCCATTTGAAACGCGACGAGACGAGCCAATCCATGCAGGCGGGAACAAATTGGGTCCTTTTCAGGTGATGCTGTGAAGATAAAGGACAAGACTTTCCAAAATGCCAAGCCTTGGTTGACCTCAAGTCCGAATGAGCTCGGCGGGCACTGGATTACACACCACTTTTTCTCATGGATTGCCAATGTGGACAATGGCAGGGACCAGCAACTCGGGGGCAGCCTTCGGCCTCCTTGGTCCCGCCAGGGGAAGCTGACTGCAAAAGCCCTGTTATCAGAGTCATGTCGGGCTCAAGGCGCCCGAAGGCCGAGCTTCTTGCGACACACGCTCCCGAAAGGCAACATTTTCCAGGACGCTACTTAGGTACGTTCAAATATATTCTACGCTTTTAGTTGAAACGCCGAGATTAAGAAAGGATAAAGGGAAATACCGGAGCAGTAACAACCACTGATCTAACGCGTTCTCGGTGTCAATCTGTATCCAGCATTTTCTAAAAGAGAGATCAAGTTCCCTAGATTGCTAAGGATTCATCATGCAATAGCGTCAGCTCACCCTTATCTATCGCAGATGCACCAATTTAATCTTGTCGTTCCTGATGAGTATACCACTCGGCCCACGAAGACATTTCGGGGGCCGATGCGCTATGCTTTTCGGTGAGGCAATTTCCCAGCAGTGACTGATATGTCCGTTTCAGTCGTTGCAACAGGCTACATCGATAGGGAGAGTAGTCAATGTTTGTCATCTTCAAAAGGGACGATAGCGTCCATGAGCTTTCTCTTCCGCTTTTAGAGGAAGGCCGGCGTAACATGACCACGATGAGTCAGTTGTCTCACTGCCCTCGGTACGGGGCCGATGATCCCCTAACAATCCCAGCTTTCAAGCACAGCGGCCAGGCTTAAAATACAAATAGCAATAACCTATTACTCAATCCTCAACTCATCCCTCCCTCCTCCAAGTCAGTTTATCGCCCTCCTGCACCATGTCTTCTCCTAAAGTCGCTATCATCATCTATTCCATGTACGGCCATATCGCCAAGCGTAAGGATCCTATCCTATCTTGATTAAACTTACCCCTGAGTGCCACGATCCCCTAGTTGCGGAATCCGTGAAGCAAGGCATTGCAGATGCTGGCGGCGAGGCTACCATCTACCAGTATGTCTCATCATAGCTCTGCGCACCGACCCGTGTATTCAGCCTCCATACAGAATTGCAGAGACACTTCCGGACGAGGTGCTCGCCAAAATGCATGCACCCCCTAAACTAGACTACCCAATCATCACGCCTGCCGAGCTTCCTTCTTTCGATGCGTACATGTTCGGTGTCCCTACGCGGTACGGTAACTTTCCCGCGCAGTGGAAGGTGAGCTATATTTTTTTGATCCGTTCGTGTTTCCCTCCGAGGAGCTAATTTTGTCGCATCTCCTTAAAGGCCTTTTGGGATGCAACCGGCAGACTCTGGGCGCAAGGCGCTCTGGCGGGCAAGTTTGCGGGCATGTTCGTGTCTACGGGCACACCCGGCGGTGGTCAAGAAGCTACCGTCATCAGCTCTCTTTCTACCCTGACTCACCACGGCATCCTCTTCGTGCCCCTTGGGTACAGCCGCACTTTCGACATACTTTCCAACGTGGACGAAGTTCGTGGCGGTAGGTCACTTTTTATGTTGTTTTCGTTTCAAGTCCGTGATCTTTGGGGAGTCTGGTCTGACGTTGTATGATTCACTATTTAGGTTCGCCTTGGGGCGCGGGTACGTTTGCCGGTGCCAATGGTGCGCGCCAGCCTACTGCCCTTGAACTCGAACTCGCAAGGCTTCAAGGTCTTGGATTCTGGGAGGTGGTCTCCAAGTTCAAGTTTTAAACTCGTTTCAATGGCTGAATCTTTCTGGACGCGCACACGCACACGCACAATATATACATATATATATATATAGATCTATTCTAGCTAGTTGCACAGAGCATGGTTAAACATACAGTGGCATTGAAGAGTGGTTTATTATACACCTACGTTCGCTGACTGCTCCTGGTAGTGGGCCACAGGCCAACTTACTCTAGGGGCAAGTAGTGTCAAAGGACGTTTGGACAAAAAATTCACCGCTAGAATAGTTTGTTCATTCTTCATGTTATGTACGCGTTGATTAGGCCAGTAAAAGGCGGCCCACAGATACGTCCAAGAATCTTGACATGTTCGTCAAGGCCCCTCATGCAAAATGTAGCTGCACTTGCTCATCTCAATGACTCTAGGAGAGGAGCTACTCCATCCGTCTGCTCCTTATTAGTGATGGAAAGATCCAGTTCAAAGTCCTGGGCTGAACTAAACCCTACCTTTAGGTTCAGGTTTATGGTTGTGCTGAACCTCTGCAGACGGTTCTAACCATCGGAACACGTTCAAGTGCACCTGCTGGGATCGTTCGTTAGTAGCCGAATTAGTAACGGTTCCATTCAACTGACGAGTTCAGCGTGAAGACCAGTGCTAGAACTTTCCCTCGGACGTTCAGTGTTGCTCCAGCCTGGATTGACCAGACTAGGACCAGACCATGGACCCAAATGTAATAGGGCAACCGTCAGACATACAGAGCACGAACGAAAATGCAGAACGACACAGAGGATGACAACAAAGAAAACGATTGCAATATAGAGGTAGTTGACAGAACAACAGCAACATAGAGCATGATGGGCGGCGCTAGCTGAAAATACGGATATGGATATTTTAGGTCAGCTCCATGAAAACGTCGTACACACTGGCACACACCGTAGTGGCGTTCAAAGCCACTCCACGAGCATATCAGATAGCCTATAGAGTCGCAGTAGCCCACCACGTCGAGAAGAAAAACTACCTTGCGCGAGCAAGGTCTCTCCACGTTCATAATTCAGAATGCCTGGTATCCGTGTGATTAATTCAAACCCTGACACAGCAACACAGTCTGAGAGAGGTCAGGCTTCAGGAGCTTGTATTTGCCCTTCCTCACTATGTGTTGCTTCGTAATCATCCGAACCTGGTATTGCCCGTCCACATTAGATGTCTGGGGCAAGCGTTCCATGACCAATTTACGTGAGCGCTCGTCCTCAGAGGTGGGGAACAATGACGCGATGTCCTCCTGCTAAGCGATACGTCCCTGAGTCTATCAGAGCCGATCATATGATGACATTGACCTTTTCCTTATATATGCCTTGCGTTCCCTCGGTGATTTGTAAACAGGGTGCTTTGTTTCATCTACATATGGGCTGGACTGGCACGGAGATGCAAGGGGGTCGTGGAAGAAGAAATATTTGTCATATTAGAAGACAGCACTCCCAAGTTGTTCCGAGAAGCACGATTTTGAAGATTGTCCACGCACGCCGACTCCTTACTTCGTAGCAAGTACAAGACAAGACTGGACCATATAGCAAGCCATCGTGCTGACACATCGCAGTGGAGACACGTCTGAATAATGCCATACCAGATGACGCACTTACAGGTTTCAATGGCGACTGTTGGTCAGCTCAAACGCCATTACATGATCACTGTGGGTTCGCGTGAGCACCAGATGCGCGTTTTTGTGCATGGAACACCGTGATCGCATTATACCAAGTAGATGAACGTGTCCTTGATGTGCCCGGCCTGGATTACCACCGCCTTGATGGCGCCATTCCGTCTTCGGACGCTGCACAGACTACAAATACCCCCTCCCAATCTTGTTTGATGGACCTCCATCGAACGTTATCTTTCTCTCCTACACCATCCACCTCCACTCAGCATGTCTCCCCCAAGGGTAGCTATCATCATTTACTCCCTTTACGGCCACGTTGCCAAACGTAGGTCTCCTTCGACTGCTTGTTGCGCGCTCTAATTGTCGTCGATTGTAGTCGCCGAATCTGTCAAGCAAGGCATCGCAGAAGCTGGCGGCTCTGCTACCATTCACCAGTACGTCCACCTTTCGCACTCTCTCCCATAATCGGCGTCATCGATCCAATCGCTCACCCATCCCCCTTTCCAGGATCTCAGAGACCCTGCCAGCCGAGGTCCTCACCAAGATGCATGCCCCTCCCAAACCCGATTACCCTGTTATCACCCCCCAGGATTTGCCCCAGTATGACGCCTACCTCTTTGGCATTCCTACTCGTTATGGCAACTTCCCCGCGCAGTGGAAGGTACGTCCATTTCTCGATCTTGTTGGATTAGGCGCGGTGTTGCGCCTCCAGCGATCTAATCTTCTCACGTCACCCCGCCCTCGTTAGACCTTTTGGGACGCGACGGGTCAACTTTGGATGCAAGGCGCGTTGGCGGGCAAGTTTGCGGGCGTGTTCGTCGCCACGGGTACGCCCGGCGGTGGACAGGAAGCGACCGTCATCAGCTCCCTCTCCACGCTCACCCACCACGGCATCATCTACGTCCCCCTCGGCTACAAACGCACGACGAGCCTGTTATCCAACTTGGACGAAGTCCACGGCGGTGCGTCTCTCTTACTGTCTCTCTTGTTTTGCGTGGGCTCATGACCGCACGTGTGTTTATTCGCGCCTTGTGTCCAGGATCGCCTTGGGGTGCGGGCACCTTCGCAGGTGGAAATGGTGCCCGCCAGCCGAGCAAGCTCGAACTCGAGATTGCCAAGCAACAAGGTCTTGGGTTCTGGGAGACCGTCTCCAAACACTCGTTCTAAGAGAGCCGAGCGAGGAGCAAGTAAGGGGTAGTCTCAATTTGTCGAAGAATTCATGTACTATACGCATTTTATACATTTAAACAAGTGGTGGCAGATGTAAATGTTGGCAGCTGGGTTTCGTATAGACTGAAAGAAAAGCACTCAAAGATACTGTAGTGTGAAAAAGAACATATATGTAGGTTGGCTTATCGAGCGGCCTGCCCCTGAACAGCAACTATCCTAATCAACCATACAATGCGTCTTGTCTATCACATCAACTCGTCCACAGAATACGGTGGGGTCCCATCCTCCACCGCTTGTCTCCGTCGATCAAATTCCTCGACGTGGGCTTCAGTCACATCCGCGATCTGCTGCGGAACTGATTTTGATAATAAGAATACATTCCAAAAGGGGCCAGGGAATTGGGTGTCATGTCAGTATCTCCCATTTGTCGAGAAGAGGGATAAAAGATTGCAGGAATACGAGGAATGTGGGGGGGGATCGCACTAGGGCTAGGAGACGTACCGGGTTCACGGATCGCGGGCAGAGCGCGCCCAACGGTGTCTTGTATAGTTTCCAAGCGTTGATTGATCCTCCGGGCAAAGTTCTAATCGGGGGCGTATCATGGCAGCGAAAGCGAAGCAAACCAAAAGCGTCAGTACAACAAAAACCGTAAAACCAAGATCAGACGGATATCAACTGGTCCGGCAACGCCACGATGTGGACCTGTCCGATGGATGTAGCCTTTGAAGAGGCATAGCGCGTACCTTTTGATCCGTCGCAACGAGTTCAAGTATCTTCTGGCTTGCCACCTGCGACTTCTCTTGAATGGCCGCCTGGGCCTGACCGAGTTTCACTGTGCAACCATGAGTTACAGGTCATTAATGGGGGCTCTCGCTGCGGATGGGGTCGCACAGGAGACGAGGCAAGACAAGCCCTACATGTAAACAACCGTTTTCCCTCCTCACTCCTATCCTCTTGGAACTGAAGTAAATGCCCGACCTCTCTGAGGGATCCCACCACGACGCGATACCATCAGCCAAGACAGAAATGATCATTGATAAAGAAGGGGCCGCGGACCGTTGGGCAGGCATAATATACAGATCTGACACGCGCAGGTATGTGCTTGATATTCGCTCGGCGAGCATGCTCACTTTAAGCGGACCCATCATTTGAGCATACATTGCATGCCGGGTCCAGTCTACGTGGTGTGGCACAAGGCGATGTCAGCCTGTGAATGAAGACCGCGTGGAGCCGGGCATCTGGGAGCATTCACCTGAGAGCGTGACCCCGGCGAGGACCATTTTGGAGTTCGCCTCGATGTTTTTGACCCATGACGCCACTTGGGGCTTCATCACATCATTGATAAGCGACGCCACGCTGCAAAAGAACTGCGTCATTTGTGAAAACTGGGCGCGGAGTGCTGTAGTACAAGGTGAGGTGAACTGTAAGGCGTGGTCGCCAAGAACCGCGTGTAGGGGAGCCCGTACGTACTCGTGAAGGCCTTGACGGCTTGCATTAGCACAGGCAGAATCTCTTTCAACGTGGCGTTCTCCAGAGACAATTTTGTCATGGATGCGATTGTCTTCATGATTTCGCGCTGACCTTCGATCAGACGTGAGGACGCCCTGTCATATGACTCTCGTGCTACTTCGAGGTTTGCGCGCGTTTGGTCGACCTTGGGAGAATGTGACTCAGGTGTTCAGAGGCATATCCGTCATGTACGCACTTTAAACTTCGCTGTTTCGATCGCAGCTTTCTATACAACGGACAGCGTTATACCTGCATTGTTCAATCGAGACAGGAAGTCATACATACCGTACAGCTGGAGGAAGTCGAAATGTTCCTCGGAGTGCCAGGGCCAGTCGCATTGTTTCCAGTTTGCTGAAGAATGAGGTTGCAACGTGTCACGATACCTTGGAGATCTCTGATCATCTTCTTTACCACGGGCTTGTATTTATCAAGCGCTCTATCGTCGCCACTCTCTAGGGTCCTTGCCGTCGTGTTGACCTTTTTCGTGACACGAACGGCTTGTGTCATGATTGGCAAGAGCTCTGACGACATGGGCTTAGTGTTGTCTAGGCGGTCCACCGCTCTTTCCAGACTCGCTTCGACGTATAAGCCACCACTCCTGTTGTTCTGAATGCGTGCGCAAATAAGATACCCGTCGAGGGCGATAGCATCTATTTGGAACACGAACCGAGTCACGAATCTTGTCCCAGTCAGGCTTTCCGCCAGGTCCGCCAGATATGAGGAGGTTCAGGGCAGAAATAAGTCCGAGGACTGGCTGCGCGAGAGAGACCCCAGGGTCACTCAGCGCCATCCCTGAAGGTTGCGTTGATTTCTCTGCGCACCCCCCCAACCATTTACCATTCAATGCATTTACTTGAAAGTGTGTGCCTACCTCCAAAGGGAGACAAGCTAGTTTGCAAGTAGTGACTCTTGACCTTGGCCATACCAAAGACGGCATTAACAGGAGCTGTGATGGCAGTTGTCAAGCTTTCTACTACATGCATGCCTACGATTTCCCATCTAGTGAAGATGTCAACTTGATGTCTGTCATCAGATGACCAAGAACTCACCCAGACGGGACGCTATCGACAGCGGTCTTAAACTCTTCTTCTGCTGTTGCAAATGACTAGATGGCATCGTTAGTCATTCTCTCTAGTAACGTGCTGAAAAGGGGCTGCTGCAATGGTATTCCTTACCTTTTTCATCAGCTCGGTTGTTTCCTTAGCTTCTTTGACCATTTGTTCTTCTTGGGCTGCCTGTTGCTCAAGGATAGCGAGGTGTATTTCATTCCGCTCTGTTACTTGTTCAACACTTCCAATCTGTCGAACACAATGAAGCACAGACAAGCACAAACATTCTCAGCCACAAGCCTACCTTGTAAGTCGTGCACTCCAAGATCTCTTGTGCAAGTGCAGAAATCCTAACAAAAGCTCTCTCACATGACCGCGACGCATCTCTGACTCATGGTATCAGCCATCCATGTCATTTGGACCGTCGAGGAGGCAAAGTGATGCAAGCAAGGACGTACACACATATGCTGGTAAGTTCCGACACTGAGTCGAGTGCGTTCGGAAGTAGGTACTCGACTTCAACGGGAGATTGGCTTTGTATGATGATCGTCACCGCCCTTTTGATCGCTTCTGGTAACTGACTTGACGCATTGTTGATGCGCGTCATTTGGTGTGAGGCCGTCTCGAATGCGGTGTAGCCATCGCCCGCCATCTGCTGAAGGCACGTCTTGAAAGAGGTGGGATACTTTGCGTATGTGAACTTGGCGGTGCTGTTCTCGGAGATGAGCGCTGTAGGTCCCAGGCTGATTAGTGGAATGTCATCATGCCCGAAGAGGGAATGTAGCGAACAGAAATCTTTTGTACTGGAAGCGATAACCATCAGTGAACCGAGGAGGGCGATGGAGAGCGGAGCGGGCTGGAGGAGGTCTCCCCAGTTTGTATTGCACCACATGCTAAAAACGAAATGGAATGTTAGTGGCACGACTATAGATGAAGGCTCGTACATCATCCAACTGTCCTCGTTGACGTCTTTTCCTCTGGACATCTGTGCGACTGCATCGCGCACTTGGACCAACTCTGTGGACGACATGAAGAAGGATTTTCCAGAACGAATAGTGAGGGATAGGGTTGGCTGAGAGGCACTTGGTGAGCGAACCTCTTATATGATGGCAGTCTGGCAGCCTACCGTTTTTCATGATCAGAGCGCAAAGGTCTGTTTGGGGAAGGAGCGCTCTTGGTCCATGGTTCCATTCCATTTTGACTCCCCTAGTACCCTCCTGAATCTAGGTTCTCCACGAGGCAAGGGATCGTGCACTTTCAAGGAAAGAGTGACGTCCACAGTTTCAAATGCAGCGCGACGCGTGCCATTGATCAAGAACCCCACTTCACTAGGTAACAAATATTCGCCTTGCACTGGGTCGTGGATCAAGATTTGGCACAGTCACAAACGTGTTTCCCACGATTCGGTCTATTCGGTCTATTTTGTACTGACCCCACGCTGGGGAAGAATTGTAGTAGTGTTAGCTCTTACACCTTTTCTTGCGTCAGGTTGGCCAGTCCATTACGACGCGTTCCTTGTAAAGAACCATCATGATCATTTGGGGACCTTTTGCTCACAGCATCTCTCGACATTGCAGAAAACACGTTCTCGCCGTCTTCTATTCAACTAGCGTCATGAATATCGTTTATTCGTTAGCCCTCTTGAGTTATGTGAGGGTCGGAATTTGCCAGTGGCCGAGGCAGGTCCGCGCTCTTGAACTGTGACTGATGTGAGATCGCGGAGCGACATGTCTGCCAGGCTGTGCCACGGCGACCTCGTTGAGGACGCAAGGACCTTCTCGGACTCACTTTTTGTTTCTGCGACAATCACGCCTGACATGATGTCCCTGCATGGTTGGAATAATGCGGTGTTCATGCCGCGCCCAATTAACTATCTTGATGTACCTTCTTTGTAGGGCCACACACGTATGCATCACCGCCCCGTCCTACTTAACCCACCAAGGTCTCAACATCGACCCCAAGTGATCCTTTATCCTTCCAAGTCCTGCATGTTGACCCGTCCTTGAATCTCTAGAAATCCTGCCTCTTATTCCTACTCACACAATGTTCTCTCCTGAACTTATCCATGCAATCACCCAAGCCCTCCAAGCACTGCAGCAGTTTCCGCAGTGTGAGTACTCCCGCTGCATATTTAGGTTGCCTTGAGTGATCTTTTTCTTTGTCCGTCAGCTGAGCAGGCCTCACTGGAAGAGGACGTAAGTCGACCGATATGTGGGCACCGAAGTAGGGGACTCATTTTTCTTCCTTTACTGTTCAGCCCCAGATCAGCGCGCTTGTATCAGAAGCCGCCGTGATGCAGCAAGACATGGAGGATGCAGTGGCGCGTTGTCTATCTCTGGAATCGTTGATGACTACTTTACAATCCGAGAGCGAGTCCCTTCTGGTGCAGGATGCCGCCCCTGCGATGGATTCCCTCCTTATGCTCGTTAACCACATCGAATTACTTCACCAATTCACTCAAGATCAGGCGACGTATGCTATGATGGCCTACCGCGATCCCACATCAGCATTTGGAGCGATACAAGCCCGTGCTCCGTTCCTGAACGCCTGCAAATCACAAAGCCAAATCGTGTTCGGTCAATTTCAATCATTGAGCGAGAAAGCGAGGAACCTGACTCAAAGGTTCTCCGAGGTGTGTTGGACCACTCTCACAATTCTACGCACGGGTCGCTAATACACTGTACATATGTCTCGTTAATCAATATAGCTTGCGACGGACTTCACATTTGAAATTTGTATGGCACAAGACCGCGTGGAGAAACTCCAGAACATGATGCAAGTCGCAGAGACATTGCGAACCGGCGTGGAAAGGCAACGCGAAAGCTGGCAGTACGTGTGACATGTTCGTAGCTCAACTCTGACTCAGGGCTGAACCTCCACCTCACAGCGGTCAACAGGCGGTAGCCGAAGCACACGCTGAGAAAGCCAGGGAAACCGTACGATCTGCGGAGAGAAAACGCGACCATGCAGAATCAGCTCGGGTATGGTTTTATGTCACTCGTGCTATACGACAGCGATCAACCCTGTTTATCAGGTTGTACGAAATATCATCACATTTGGCATTGGGGAAGTTTTCGATTTCTTTGACTTGAACGAGGAGATCGAAGATGCTGAACGCACGGTCAAAAGCGCCGAACAAAACGTACGAGCGTGCGAGCAAAGCATTCAACGTGCCATGGCCGCCTTGCAACAAATAAACGAGGAAGTAGCGCGTCTCAACACGCTTGGAGATACAGTCTATGCTCAAGAGCTGACGCTCCAAGAGAGTGTCACGCATGGACAGGCACTCCGCACGCATACGATTGATCTCACCAATGCTTCTTTGGATGTCTCCCTGTTTGTGGGAACACTCGCAGCAAGAACCGAAACGTTCGCAATCCACCATACTGCGCAAGAATTTGCCCAAAGTGTACTAGGCTTTGGAAGGCTGATGGTATCAGAAGGGAGGTTGAATGGATTGCTTGTGCAGCGTGATCCGGAGGCCTTGCAAGAGACGTTGAACATGATTGCTCAAAGCGACATCCAGCACAGTATCGCGGAGGACGGTCGGCTTATAGAACCACGACAACCACAATACACGATTAACGACCTGATGTGATGGTAGTGAGGTGTGCTTCGACAAGATTGGATCACTCGGGTCGATGTTGTGTGACGAAGCTGCGCAGCGTACCCGAGCTTCTTTCTTACCATGTCAAGTGTCTCATTGACCTCGCATCATTTCTCCTTTATTCTACCTGTGGTTGAAGGACAGACAAGGTCATCGAGTCGTTCTGCGTTGTTGCTTGTTATTCTGACCGATCAAATGGTGGAGCACCCAAATGACACAAGCAGGCTAGTGGTAGACTTAGCTCAGCTTGTGCGAAAATCTTAACAGGCGCACATCCTATCACGGTCGCGACTCAGATCGGGTCTCTTCGAGTTCGCTTTGAGTTCGTCAGCAACCCGACCACCATGGATCTATGAGCGATCCAGGATTTTTTATGTGATGGACTTATGTTTTGCTGTTCCATGGACAGACCATGTGTCTTTTTTCTTTGCATCGCAAAAAGAGAGTCCGCATGCATTCTCGAGCGTGACTGGTCACGTCGCTGAAGGGGCTGAAAGCATGATGGCGATGATAATATGCATTACATTAAAAAGCTACATTGTGGCTAGGCTTGTTGAAACAGACCTACACGTGACCATCGGTCAGGTGACACGCGCTTGCACTTCTCATTTAATTAACCCCTCTCTATCACTGGGGTCTCCGCGAACGACAAAAGCAGTAAAGCTTTAAAGACCCGGTGTGCATTATTGACTTTCTTATATTCTATCAAGACAAGCAAGCCAGGCAGTGCTGACTCTGGCCACCCGGTCATCTCTGGATCATGGCATTCTGGGTTTGCTGTGTAGAATGATGCCACCAGGTATTGTACTCATCAAAGGCAGGGCGAAGACAATGGCGGTTCGCGTAAGACTGACACGACTTTTCCACTCCGCGTTCCACACTTGCAGGGGATAAATACACTTGGGCTAACCTTTGCCCTCAACTTCAAATCCCATCCGCTGCTCCAACCTCCCTTTAGCCGTGCCACCTTGACACTCTTCATGTCTACCGCTCATCCAGACACGAACGCTGTCCAATCGGACTCTGCTGCCACAACAGCTGAACAGCCCACCACCCAGCGTGCGGTTGCGGCAGCCATCCGAGACGTTGCTAAAGGTGGGTTTTGCCTCGGGTGATATCTGTCAAGACTTGCTGACACGTCGGAATACGAATGGAAAGCTCACTCAGAAGCCTCCGAAGCAGTGAAAACACCACACCGTGATATCAGCACGGAGAGCATCTTCTTGACGGAGACTCAGTAGTATCAATGCGACCCACCGTCCACGCACACTTGACTTGTGTGCACACCCTAATAGCAACTACATCCCTCATCAACTTGCTATATTACCCTCCCATAGTAGACAAGCTAATTTGTCCATATCTATATGTTTTACTGGTCGAGTCCTGCAAAGGCGTAGGGTAAGGCAGAAGACGACATTGTTAGTTCTTATATTATTTGGCGCTCTCGCTCGGAAAATGTCGATTATTTAGCACACACTTGTTCAACTTCTGTCGATACGCTACCCGTTGCAAAATGAGCCAGTGCGCATGATGCATGACGCAATATTAGTGACGGCGTGGCAGCAAAGCGGTCTCGAGCACCACGATTAATGAATAATTATTCACGACGTCAAAATTGATCGTCCAGCTTGCATACGTTCGTGCTGCAACGCAGATTAAGTTTATACGGGTTATCTGTGTACCAGCATGATCTCATATGTTCAAAGCGTCATGTGGCTCTAGTGCTATGAATAACCATTCCGACTGGGTGGTATCCAGACTTGAACAATTACTCACCCCGCAGTCAAAGGAATGTGACGCATTTTGACTCGGAACCAGGGGTGAGTGTAGGGTCGCCCAGAGCCCACTCAATAGGGACCTGCGCCATTTGACGGTGTAGTCACGAGCAATCATACAAAAAAGGATGTTAGCGGTTGCCCGAAGGGGAGGGAGGAAGTAGTCAGCATGTGACGCGTCCTCTGTCTACGTGCCACTGTGAGAACAGCGCTCATGGAGCTAAAGGAATACCAGAGGGGGACACCTGACTGGATGCATATAAAAAGCACAGTGTGAGCTAGAGCAGGAGAGTGGTTATCAGTCACCCCACGCTCAACAAACCGTCCATACAACGTACCGAATACACCGTGCTCCAGGGGATCCACTGAACCATGATGACGCAAGAAGAACAGTACGACACCATCATTGTCGGAGCAGGGTTTAGTGGTATCCACCAGCTGATCCACTTGCGCAAGCTCGGATTGCGCTCCGTGGTGATCGAGGCAGGTGCGGACTTTGGAGGGACGTGGTACTGGAACAGATACCCTGGCGCGCGGGTGGACAGCCAAATTCCAATCTACGAGCTATCGTTGCCTGAATTGTGGAAAGACTGGACATGGACGGAGAAATTCCCTGGATGGAGGGAGCTGCAAGCGTAAGTAGTACAACCCGTACGGTCGTTTCGTAGGACCCAACCTTTTGAGGCAAACGCAACGATTGGTTGCGGGTGCTCAAATCGCTAATTAGGTATTTCGCATACGTGGGGAACAAGCTCGACCTGCGCGGTCACTGCCGATTCAACACGGTGGTGAAGCAAGCGCATTGGGATGACCAACTGCATCTCTGGCATGTTACCGCCGAGGGAAGGGATGGCCCGTACGAGGCCTCAGCACGCTATTTGATCCTCTGCACGGTGAGACCACTGGACTTTTCTTTTGTGCAACCTGACTGATGACCGGACCATCCAGGGCTTTGCATCCAAGCCCTACACTCCCAACATCAAAGGACGCGACACGTTCAAGGGGCCTTGCTGCCACACCAGCCGATGGCCAAAAGAGGGCATCGAGACGGCCGGAAAGCGAGTCGGTGTTATCGGTACCGGGGCGAGTGGTGTTCAAGTGATTCAGGAACTCGGACCAGAGGTATGTTCAAGCATCCGAGTCCATAACAAACACGAGTACTGAGGAGAAGCCTCACCCTCAAACAGGTAGCCCACCTGACCGTCTTCCAGCGAACCCCGAACCTGGCGCTACCCATGGGCCAATATAGTGTGATCAAGCAAGTACAAGACCATTTCAAACCCGTGTATTCAGACATGTACAAGAAGTTGGAGACAACATCTTCTGGGTTCCCGCACGAGTCTATTGCGCTACCAATGTCCAGCGTTAGCGAAGAAGATCGAGAAGCGACTTTTGAAAGATTGTGGGACTTGGGGGGGTTTAATTTTTTGTGTGAGTCCGACACGGCCTCTACTACAAACATTCTAATCTGGGGATGTAGTGAACAATTACCAGGACCTCCTCATCAACATGGACAGCAACATGATAGCCTATGCCTTCTGGAGGAGAAAGGTCAGCGAGCGCATCCAAGATCCAGAAAAGCGCGACTTGTTGGCTCCAGCAGTGCCACCTCATCCTATAGGATGCAAACGCCTGTCCATGGAGCAGAATTTCTATGAGATAATAAACCAAGACAACGTCGATCTCGTTGATCTCAATGAAACCCCAATTCTGGAGATACACGAGAATGGTCTCAAGTCGGCCGATAAGGAGTACGAGTTTGATGTGCTCATCTTTGCGACAGGTAATACACAGCCGGATGACTGCGACGAAGCATTGACTGAAAGGTTGCGATGGACAGGATTTGATAGTCACGTCGGCGGGTTCAACGATATTAATCTACGCGGTTTGAATGGTGAAACCATCCAAAATCACTGGAGGGACGGCGTGATAACCTAGTAAGTACCAAGTGTCTTCTATTTCCTATCTTAAGTTATTCAATCTACATGTAGTCTCGGCCTGACAATCGACGATTTTCCAAACCTGTTCTTTACGTACGGCCCACATGGACCAACGGCGCTTTGCAATGGACCTACTTGTTTGCAGCTTCAAGGTGCATGGATTGTCCAAACGATTGCGTACCTGCGTGAGCACCATATCACGAAGTTTACGCCAACGACCCACGCCGCGCTGGCGTTCAAGAAACATGTCAACGAACTATGTGCTACTACGTTATATCCGCAGGCAGACAGCTGGTACATGGGCGCCAACATCCCGGGAAAGAAGCGGGAGGCGTATAATTATCACGGTGGTGTCGCAAGGTATAAACAGGAAATTACCACAGAGATTGAGCGTGGATATCCTGGTTTCCTGAGGGAAGCACTGAAACTAGTGGAAGCTTGATTGAACGTTTAGGCCTCGTCACCACCCCGAACAAGTGGCTGGGGCCGGCTTCGACTTCCCGATGACTACTACCTCAGGTGGACCACAACAGATTGGCTCGGTTTCACAGAGAGCACTTTGTACTATATCACCTGTATGACATCTTGACATTGTTAAACCAAGACAAATGAGCTACGAAAGTTGTGGGTGAGTGCCATCACGTGAGCGGACAACGGTGATCATAACAAAAACTACAACCTTCAGACATTCTTTATCAAGAGTCCGTTTCGAGGAGAGCGTGCGAGTCAACAAAACCAGAAACGTACTATGTCTATTGTAGGTGCTTTGCCGCACCGGCCACCGGATTGAATGGAAACTGATTGAAGCTAAGCCCAGCCTGGACCTTTGTTTGTGGCGCTGAGCAATTCCAGTTTGAAGTTACCTGGCTCTTCGACCCCATATCCTTCCATTTTATCCCAGGAGCCGTCGGGTCAAGGATCCGGAATGGGCCTAGGGACCTTGCGATACCCACCCAGCTGCTATCCGACGGGATCCAGTCCCGTTAGTACTTAAGCTGCAGACAAAGAAGAAGCGGACTAGCAGTAAACCCAGAATGTCGGTAGTCAAATTTCTAGACCTCCTGCAAGTCCCATATCCTTTCATAGAATGTTTGGGTACGTATTAGGACAGAGCGGGGCTTGTCGTGACCAACAACGAGTAGTACTTGGACAGGCAGACGAAATAACTGAATCATACTTTGTACAGACGACTACAGCTAACGGGAACAATTTTGGACTATTTGTCCCTGCAATCTCTTTCAATTGACTTAAGTGCTGTATGTTCACGTTTTACTAAGTGCAAGGATACACCTCACTGACTATCGCTCCGTGTATACATCTTTGATCGCTCCAATTAGTCTTGAACAATTTTCTGACTTCGCAGGTGCATTTGCATGTGTACCTTCCACTGGCATTCCTAGTTCATGAAGTGATCTTGCTACGAGGATGGTCCGAACATCCCAGGAATACCTAGCGGGACTTTACTTCTGTCCTCCTGATAGTGACTCATGATTTCAGCTGGCGCCTTCTGCTCAAGTTCTTGTGCATTGTTGTATTATCATTTCTTCATTGGTTGGCATGATCTTCATTGCATTCCCAGCCCTCCGGCCCACATTTACCATCTCTCTCAAGCTAGTTCCGTCACATTGACTTCACACCATCTGAATATACTGTATCCGAATGCTGTTCATCAAGGTTTTGTCAGTCATTACAAAGCATATAGTATAGCGTGGTTTTCTATGAATTCACTACAGACCCAGGCAGCTGTCTGTGACATTCTGGGGAGAACAAAATTGAGGACACCATCATGAAATCATGAAGGATTTATGGTACCGCAATGGTGCACCATGACCGGAACTTGAGAACCAAGAAATGCTGACCAATTGCGATGAATGGTTATCAAACACTATAAATGTGGTATCCCTAAGCACAAATGCTGACGTATCACTAACATCTAGCGTTATCATCATTCTCATCTCGGACAGCTTAAGTACACGTAAGTAACAGATAACGTCCATGTTGCCCATTCTCAGGTTGATGTAAGGTCGTGAATAATCGGGACAAGTTTGCTTTCTCACCACGAAGACTCCGGTTAATCCCCAAGTCAGTTTGAATGGTGCGGCGTACGAAACCTCGGCCTGGGGCCAATCCCCCGAGGATTGTTTTCAAGCTAAAAACGTCAAATCGTTTCTGAGACTAGAGAAATCCAGAATCTAGGAAATCGCTCTTGTTACGGACTCCTTGAGCTCGGATTCAACTCCCGCCTAATGTCCCTGCAGGAAATGTCAAATCTCATGGCAGCCGCAACTTAGTCTGGTCATATGAGGATTGTTAGCCAGGCGCTTAAGGCTGCTATTGACAAATAGGTGCGCGCAAAAGGAATGGTGAACTTGAAAAAACCAAGCAAGTCCCTTGATCTTTCTTCTTTTGATTGCTTGAAAGTCGGGCCATTCCAATGTAAGTCGTATAAACTAAGCCAGTTTTTATGATATCCTGACAGATATAAGACAATGTCCTTGCGGGAGAAGCTACTGTTGTGTGCAATCCCTGGCACAGTAAGATGGAGTGGAGCACTTCAGCTACCCAGCTTGCAGCACTTGTTACACTTACAGCTGTGTCTGCGGATGTCATTCGGCGGCTCATCTATGATCGCATTGAGGGGAAGAGATATCCACTTCCCCCCGGACCTACGCCTCTACCATTCTTGAGAACTGTCCTCTCTGTTGATCCCGAGGAAACTTTTAGGACTTATACGGAATGGAAGACGAAGTATGGTAAGTAGGCAAGGCAGAGTTAGGATGAGTGACTCTATGGTTTGCAGGTGATATAATGTACATTCGCCTTTTGGATCTGGACCTCGTGGTCCTGAACTCGTCCTCGGTCGCAATTGGAGCTTCTCGGGAAACGATCGCAGATATACTCCGACCGTCCTTTCATACCGACAACTCTTCCGTGAATAAAATCTCTGACTTATAGCTCAATAAAATATTCCGTAGCATGCCAGATCATGACTCATCCTTTCTTAGGTATGGACACGACCTCAACCTCTCTCTTGTGCGATATGGTGAACATTGGAAGTTGTGTAGGCGCGTATTCCACCAAACATTTCGTGCTGACGCCACTGTCAACCTCCATCCAATCCAACTCCGTACGGCACGTCATATGATCTTGAACGTAATGGATGATCCAAGCTGTTATGCATCCCACTACTTAACGTAAGGACAGTTATTTCAACTTCCCTCATCTTTGAGTAATACAGAAATCTTACAGATTTGGTGCCACACTCTCATTGCGCGTCGTATATGATTACGATCCAAGCTCCCAGGATGACCAGATGATGTCGACTGCTAAAACGTTCGTCAAGGCTTCGGCCTCAGTATTCCAACCCGTGAAGGTGATCCTCCTCAAGAACTTTCCATTTTGTGAGCACTTTATCTTCGAAAACAACTCTGTTTGATTTCATTCTGGAAGTGTTACACATACCTGACTGGTTTCCTTGTTCTTGGATCAAACGTGAAGCGAAAGCGGCCCGTGAGTTGAGTGTCAAGACGCTTGAGCCGCCATAGCAGCATGATAATCACTCGATGATATCAGATCATATTGCTCGCATGGAGAAGTTCGATGATCCGTACCGTTCAGCATATGAAAAGGCTCTGAGGGCAGCTTCATCATTCGCTTTCCTGGGTAAGTTTCAGTGCAAATTTCAGCGATTAAACTCCTCGTTCAGTCGTAGGTTCTGTAGACACGGTCTGTCGCACGTCTCGGGAGCTGAGTCCGACACTCACGAGACCTGCAGACAAGCTCATCACTAATGGTATTTACACTTGCGATGGTTAAAAACCCTCGCGTCTGGGAACGCGCTCAGGAAGAAATCGACGCCATCGTGGGGACCGCCTGATTGCCTGAATTTCACGATAGATTGTCCTTGCCATATGTCGACGTGATCTTGCGCGAAACATTGAGATGGCAGCCACTTTTTCCTCTCGGTATGGTCCTGGGTTGGATTGTCCAGAAATTTTTGCTGATGGTACCAAAGGTGCTCCACATGTTGCTACAAGCAGCAATATCTATAACGGCTTCTACATTCCCAAAGGTATTTTAGAAATGTTCACAACTCGTGCTCGTTAATCAGATATATTCAACAGGGACAACTACCCTAGGCAATATTTGGTATGCAACTAGTGTCCTTCTATTGTCTGAGAATGGACGTTTATCGTCGCATCATCAGGGCAATGTCTCGTGAAGCAAAATGGTATCCAAATGCAGAGCAGTTTATCCTTGAGAGGTTTTTGAATGCGAAGGGGATGCTGAATGGCGACAAACCTGACTTCATTTTTGGCTTTGGAAGAAGAATATGTCCAGGTAAGCAACTATGAATTATCACCGGCCTATGCATGTTTATCGTCGTCAGATCGACATGCCGCCGATGCGTCCCTCTGGAGTGCAATTGTGACGATGCTAGCCACGCTCGATTTCAACTCTGCCAAAGATGCAGATGGAAAGGATATCGCATTCGAAGTGGAATATGGGATTGGACTAGTTCGGTGGGTTTCGTTGCATTCATGTCGATCCTGAGTCTGAGTCTGATTCCTTTTCTTTAGTTACCTATTGACCTTCCCTTGTCAACTCAGTCCCCGGTCACATGTTACCAAGTCATTCCTCGACAATGTCCTCGCTAAACGAAGTGTGTGATTACTCCTGTGTGATAAACCGATACTCGCTAGATTCACCGAATTTCCTGAACTGATGCTCAATTATGTCGTATCCATCATCTAATCACATGCTTTCCCCTGACGTATTACCATAGTTTACTACCATGTACTAGAAAGTAACAAACCTGTCGCACTGTGATGCCTACAACGACCTGCTCAAGCTTCTAAAGCTTTGCTCTCGATTCCACGTACAATTCCCCCCTTGTCGCGCTGTCCCTGTTACCTGTTCCGGGTGTGATCGCTTGTCGCTTCACCCAAGTCAAGAGTTCGCAGATGAATGCATCAATATCTGTTTCCGTGTTTCCTGCGTGGATGGTTACGCGGATTCGAGGACTTTCCACGGCCGGGGGGGTTATCGGTGTGACCCCGTATCCTTTTTGCAACAAGTAGTCCGCAAGTGTTGCTACGCAAGGTGTAAACACTGGGATGATAGGGGAACACAACTCATTATCAATGTCTGCCATCTCGCCATCGGATATGTTTATCGCAAGGATGGTCTCGGGAACGTTCTTGAGTGCATCGAAGAGCTTCTGGCGTGCGTAGCGGGATATGCGATATAAGCATCGACGAAGCTTTCAAGGATCGATCATTGATTGGAACAGAAACTTGGAATCAGTGCGCTGTATACGACTTAGAGCGATCATTGATAGCTCTTGGCCGCGTGCGCTGGATACGAGATTAAGGCACGATTCAAGGGCGTAGAGGTCCATGTATGGCATCGACGTAGAAAATATGACGCTCCTTGCAGAAACAATCAAGTAGTTCCTTATGATCGGCGAGGTCAACACGACGGCTGTGACACGAGACCAGCATTAGGATTTAGTTTCCTGGATGCAATGTGTGACAAGGATGATTGGCAAATACCTCCATGGAATCCCCATGCTTTACCAAACGTATGGACCTTCGTATGAACGCGATCATCCAATTCTAAATGCGAAACATACCCCGTCCCGTTTGGCCCACATATCCCAGAGGTGTGTGCTTCGTCCACAACAATGTGTGCATGTCCAGCAGGAACGAGGGTCTCCACAAGCTCCACGATCTCTGTGAGAGGGCTGAAATCTCCGTCCATACTGTAGAGACTCTCCACTATGACAAACATGGTGGATGTTCCTTGCGTAATCTGAGGATGCTTCCGTAAGACGCCAAGGAGGCGTTCCTTGAGTGAAGTCACGGAGTTGTGACCGAAATGGTACGAGGCGCAGGATGATATTCGGATGCCCTCTCTGCAGGACGCATGGATCAGTTCGTCATAAACGATTACATCGCCTTGCTGTGGGACAGTAGAAAGAAATGCCACATTGGCATAGAAGCCAGAACTGAAGAGTAAAGCGGAAGAGGACTTGAAGAATTGCTGGAATGCCTTCTCGAGTGCATTAAACTCTAGGGAATTCCCCGTTGCAAGGCGGGAACCAGTGGACCCAAATAAACGATTCTGGGGTGCCGCTTGCACCTTGCGCAAGAAGCTGTCCCTAAGGACATGGTCCGTAGAGAGTGATAGATAGTCATTTGAGAAGAAATCGGGAGCATGAGACGGTAGAGGCTCATCGAGATTGGGTACTGTTACTCCCTTCCTGGCCCGATAAGCGAGAGCTTTCTGGAGGGAAACAAGCAAAGGGGAAGGCTGGGACATGATAATGGGGAATAACGCTGCTCACCCGCAATTTATGGCGGACGAGCGATAAGGTTCAGTATTCGTAATGTAAAGGTTTAACCCCTGGAAACGACTCGCATTGGTTGAATGCTTACCGTAGGTAGGGAATAGCACAGGTCCGGGTAGACGCAGTGCTGGATACCCCGGATCTGCAAGACGTATTTGTAACGTTAGACTTCTCGAAGTCTAGCGAGGCCTACGGGAGGGTTAGCAAAGGCTCTGATTTGCTTGAAGGAGGAAGAAATCTAACTATTCCTTATTCGGTTGTCCTAGGACAGTTCTTTAACTTACTAGTCACTGCTACTTTCAGCGGCCAAATTGGCTCTGGATGCGACAAGTCTTGACCCTAGCCATAACCCTAAATCAGGGCAAAGGTACATTGTATGCTGTCCCAGAGAACGAGTCCCGCTGGTGCAGATCATACTCGGCCGCATCAGTAGTTCCGAAAGTGGTCCCGACTGATCTAGAGCACTCGGTTAGCTCTTGGTTAATGCAACCGACTTCCTGATCCGCGGATGTGGAGTGAGTCTGGGGAGTTTAGTTCAACAAACCACAAGTCTCACTGTCTTACCGGAACACATTGCAGCCATATTTGATGAATAAAGGCTGCTTCCTTAGGTGATGGCTCAATTTGAACCGGTTCCGTTTTTTTTCTCGCTCAGTATTTGTTTGAAAATCCCTCCTGTGAAATTACTATACCCATCACTTTTACAAGAGGAAAAGATTTTTTCCTCACAAGGTATATACATAAATTTTTTTATAAGGAGCCGCACCTGTGGCGCGGGTACAGGCACAGGTCACACACTGGGTGACATGTGTGACACCTGTCCCACGCTAATGCAGGTGCGGCCAACGCCGACGACGATGCGCGGTGGCTAAC
>JBBPKD010000357.1:0-22718 GCA_038089075.1 Singerocomus inundabilis
CACAAAAATGCAATATAAGGGGATGAGGGATGAGAGGGATGAGAAAGAGGGAGTAAGCCCAGTGGACGGGGAGGAGGGGGGACTAGCCACGTTGCGATCAGAACGAGAATCATATAGGGGGGAAGGAGAGAAGACGTACGCCAGGATCCGCGGGGGAGGGGGGGTGTCCTGGGATAATTGTGCGGGTGGTGGTGCGGGGAACTGGAGGAGTGGACGAGGCGATAAAAGGGACGCGGGGGATGCATGAATCATGATATGACGAGCGTCGGGCTGAAAAGGCAAGGGAGCGCGAGGAAGACCGAAGGAGAAGTGGCGGAGGGAGGGACCACGCAACCGATGAACGGCAACACGTTGAAACGCACAGTCCGCGGAAATCACTGCGCCGTTTGTGGAACTGGGAGAGATCTCGCGATCCGAGAAAGCGAGAGAGAAAGTGGGAGGGGAGGTGGGGGCAACTTGATGTCCCGCGACCGCAGCTCTGGCTCCGCATCGAAGCACTGAGCGACTCTCAACCACTCTGCGCCCCGACGCAGCCAGTGAGCGCGCCTCCCCACACCCGGCCGCGGTGAACGTGCACCCCTCTCGTCCGCGGCACCACTGCATGTGGCGCGGCCCGTCCTCCTGCCCAGTGCACCGGACAGCGCCTGTCATCGATACCGATCACCTCTGGTGAGTATATAGACGTGGCTCGGGGCGAGACAACAGCGCACCCTTCCCATGGAGACCAGCTGAAAGACGGATCCCGCGAACATCCCTCTCTCTCTCTCGTCTTTCCGTTGTCGTGATGCACTCAAATAGATACCAGCCCGACCATGGCACGTCCGCTGGAAACTGCCGAGGTCACACGCGATACGATCTCGGCGTGATCTGTTTTATCGTTCGTACCTAAAGATAGCGGTCGTGGGTCTGTCATCCCATCCCTGCGTTTCACCGTGCTCAGTTCATGGAAGCCTTCCGAGGGCCTCGACTCAACAGTCGTCATCACCTTCAACCAACTCCCGATAAACACGAGCATGGACGGATACAGCGCGTGAGATAACACCAGAGCATGCCAGCGTACGTTACCCGCTCATTCCCAGGTTCATTAAAGATGTCGACGAACCTTTTGGCCGCGAAACTAAGCGAGCGTCTTTGTCAAACAGTCTTTTCCGTTCTTTTTGGAAAGATCGCACCACAGCTTTGGGCGCGGCCGCTGGTGCGCTACTTGTCCCAGTTTTGCGTTCCAACTGAGCTTGGGAACAAACATTCAACCGACAGCGTCGGACCCGCGGCGATGTGCTGAAACACTCACGACGACACGGGAGACAACCAGCCAACGAGCACTCCAAGCGTCGTGCGGGCCATCGCATCGCTCCATACATGCCCCCACCGATTTCACTCCCACCCATACCCTACATACAGCCGCATCATACTTGGTAAATGAAACGTTCCTGAAGAAGCTTGGCGGCGGCGGGCGCTCTTGAACCTCTGGCTTCGTCAACGGATGCCGACCGTGAGTACACATCCTCCACCACCCTCGCCAACGGGGATAAACCCGTCTGATGAAGCATTACCTGAGCATAATATACTTTGAAACAACACCCACACCATGAGTAACAGAGGATGAGAAATACATTCTACGTATGCATGACGTTCTGCGACCCATGTCACACGTACGTTGGTTACGACAGGTGCGTGTGACGAAAGATCCGACCTAACAAAACCACAATCTACCAAGGCGATCCTCGGAGACTGGCGCTCGAAGAAAGCGAACCACCGTTGGTGAGCTGTGGTCATCAGATCAGACATTCGACCAAACGAGGGGAAGGAACACCCACTGCAACACTAATCTGCTTGTGAACCAGGCAGAGGTCTGTCGACACGAATCAACTGACCCCCCGTCGATTATGTAATGGGCCGACTTACAGTCTACATATGACATGGCCCCATTGTTCTGGTCCTCAACGAGCATGTCGCTAAATTCGATCTCCATCCCGTCCATGTCCTGACGGACCACAAGCATCCTTGGAACACGCCCACGTTGACTATAGCGGTGACTGAGGATATACTGCACCCGTCGAGATAGCCAGGTGTCCAGAATGGGGAGCTCCGTCTGTACAGGTACCATTCAGTGTGATCGTCCGCCATCCATCACAACACTAACCAGATTGTTCGGATCCAATCCAACTATATCATCGACGCCAAACAAGTCCAAAAGTATTCGAGGCGAGACGCTTGCACCCACCCAGAAGATCATAAATTCCTCGTTGTCTATAAATTAACTATGAGCTGGCATCATCATTGCCAATCGTGGCAACTTCTTCGAGATACCTATGAGATAGACGCCGTGACCCTTCATGAACATGTGACTAGCTCGCATAAGCGACGGCAAATAAACCTGTCCGGTCGTGGCGTCCACAAGGGCCGCTTTTTCGTCCAAGTCATGAAGTGCTAGGAGGCGGGGATAGAGGTGCTGCATCATGTTACGAACACCCATCGAAAGCATCTTCTGAGCATAATAGTTTCGAACGTCCGCGGAAACATTACGTCCTAGCCACAATCATGGGTCCAACTCCACTCAACAGCCACAAAGACGAACCTTTTAGGGGTTTGGACTTGGTTATCGCTAAAACGTAGAGTGGAAGGGCTCGAAAAGCCTCCGGAATTATCAGCTGTGAGCTGTATCAGGAACGCACACGAGTCAAGACATGTCTTGCTCACTTGCGACTGTGCTGTAGCTGCTGCACAGTTTCGCCTGTATCCGAGCAAGATTGACGTGCACCTATCTGACAAATCTTCTCTGATTTGAGCCATCTGCCGTAAAGACAAGCTCGCCATTGCTATCAGAGTGAGCTAACGGACTATCGCCAAAAGTGGCAGCAGCGACTTACCCATCCGAGCAAAATGACATACTACAGCGTCCATGTCGGCATAGCGGAATACATTGCCAGCTAATGATACTACTTGCACAGCAAGGTTGCATGTTCGCACTCGTCGCTGGCCGTCAATGGACGTATACAGGACGGCGCACTGCAAGTACGCGTATTGCCGTTCATCTAACGTCCGAGAATGTTCGATCAGAGCGGACACGGCCTTGTCAGAATCAAGAACACCCAGTGCGAGGTCCGTGTGTGAGCGTTGTTGAAAATTCCCATAATATTTTGAGACGCGCAGACCTTGCAAAAATGGAATGGAAGCGTGAAGTAAGTCGAAGGCACGGAGCATTACCATGAGAACAGCGAATACGCATAACACAACTGAATGCGGTGGTTCGCGTCAGCAGCCTACGGAGCTGGGAGTCCAGTACGATCTGGTCACGAGCGGGGTTGTATCGAGGATGAAAAAACAGCTCTCCACCAGTGGTAGAAAGAACAACGCCTGTGCACGCCTGTGTCAGGTTCCAGAAACACAAGACTGAAGTCACCGTACCAATCGAGCCAACGTCAATAGTCCTGCTCATCCCCAAAAACATACTCACACCAATGCCTTCGTCGGAACATTCCTCGGCGATGTCACGCCACGCTTGCTCCCGAGGAATGAAGAGCGTGCGCTCTTTATCTGTGCCGTAAACATGGCCCTCATCCGTCAGGGGTTTCAAAGCACCGGGACCAGCCGTGGGCATAGTGCACTGGAACACGATAATATGACCCCCTCGACCGGCCTGTGGGAGTATCATGAGGTCATTCTCGTCATATGAAACTCTGTACTGCACACCAAAGATGCGAGTCCCCCTACAAGCGCTCCCCCGAGACACGACTCACGGACAACAGTCTGGCTATTGCGTTCCGCGAGGGAGCCAATCAAGTCCCTGACTACTGTCCTACCACAATACGTCAGACGGAAGGCGAGGACACTCCAATCCCAAGCATACCTTGACTCCCATGGATCAACGAAGAGTCCATCACGCAAAGGCAGGAAAATGTCTTCTAAATCCGCCACTACGAGTTGATGTGCTTGAAGGAAATCTGCCTAGTGAACAGTTGAGAGAAGTTCGGTAGATCATTCTGGCTACCCTCACAGACAGATTGTAAAAGTGAAGCGTTTGGTCAAAGGTAAGAATTCCAACTCTGCATCCTTGTGGAAAACAGGGCTCGAATGCTGATCCGTCAGGAGCAATACCTCCATACAGGATGCCTAGGAGAACACTGCAAACAGACTGAAGAAAACCAGACTCCACGGCATTGACAGAAACGTCCAGGGCAAACAAACAATGCAGCGGGACCGGCTTTCGAGGCGTCGATGGTGGTGGTTCGGGAGTAAAGTAGGTGGGCGACAACTTTGGTAGAGGAGGTGGCGCCCAATACTCATCAGACTCGACAACAAAGTCCACAGTACCCTTGTTCAGCTCGGGGCGATTAGCATGGTCCAAGCGCATGAAGTTGGCATCTAGGTTGCTGAAATACTCCTGTGAAACTAATCGGCTGTACAGGCCATAAGCAAAAGAGCAGTCAGAATCATAACGAACCTTCCGTTTCGTGGGAGCACAAGTTACATTTCCATCTGCTACCTCCCGCGACCCATGTACACCAGGGATTGATATATCCCCTGCATTGGGCGCACCTCGCAGGACCACCCGACGCGGAAACGACCAGAGGAACAGGTTCTTCTCGAGGGTCGAGGTCTGCAAACGGTTGCACCACTACAGAGAGGGGTACATCGCATTCACGCGTAAGATGAGCCGAGTTGGGCAAATTCCACGTCGTGACACGCATATGTTTGGGGTTTGAGTTGCCTGTATCGCGAACACGTCAGCTATGACAACGTTGGAGCACGTTGCAGGCCCGTAAAGATGTAGCAAAGGATGAAAATGTGTCTCAGTAGTCTTAACCAATGCTAATTCGTGAAGTGCTTGATTGACCCTCACCTTGATCAAAGGCAACAAAATCCGTCGTAGAAAGCGGAGGATTGTTCCCTGGTAAAGTCAAATACATCTGCTTCTCCCATGTTTCCTTGTCTGCCTCGATGGAGTCGATTGGAGACGGAATTTGGCTGGGGTCGATACGGGCGCGTAGACCTGCGAGAGTGATAAGCGCTGGATAGTAGGACGGAGCATCTCGCCCTGCCTTTGTAGGATTCCCCAGCGCTATGTGGAGGTTGTGGTATATGTTGGAGTGACATATGGATTGAACAGTTCGTCGAGGCACCTCTAAAATGGTAGGTTGCCAAATTTAGGCATGTCTCTTTCAAGCTCGGTAGTCTAGCCTCGACAATAGTCCGTAGTCTCATTAGTTCACCGCAACACGACTTGACCCTAGGTGTACACCCCCACCACCGATTTAATGTCCCCTACAGACGAGCGTTCACCGTGTCTTCTTCCCACATACTCCAGACGAGACCACGATCCGGGGGAATGCCAAATCCAACTACCTCTTCATACGCCCTCTTCACGTTCTGTGCTCCATATACCCTGCGAATCGTAATCCCCCATGTCCTGCAATCATGCATGAGCTCAGACCACGCATGCTTTTGCAATCGTGTGATCTCTTCAACAGTGAGCTCCTTCCTCCGTTTCGCGAGCCATTCTGGCATGAAGAACTGTTCGAGGGCCGACGGGGCACTCTGAGAAGAAAAAGTATTTGTGGTCCACTCTGATTCTGAACCGTTCTTCGATGATGGCGACAGGTTAGTAAGGCCGAGCGCAACAGAGCCAACGAGGTCCAACTTGGCTTCAGAGAAATGCTTGAATAGGCTCAAACTCAAGCTCTCGTTACCCGCAACATCAATATAGATCCACTTTTGCGATGGTTCGTTCATCACGGTCGCAGTTTCAAATCCATCGTACTCCAATACATGGTCGTAGAGACCGAGATTTCTTGTGAACTTGAAATTTTTTCTAGACGTAAGGCCAACAACCTGTCTCACGAGACTGTTGTTGCTTGAAGTAGCCCCCCGTTTACGGATGAGGTATGCCAGGCAAAAGGCTGTCTTGGCTGACGCAGAGGAAATGAGGATCCGGGAAGCTCCTCCACGATATTGCGAAGTATTGAGCCAGTCTTCGCACCAGAAAGAAGTCCAGAACAACGGGCGGTAAAGCATAGTGAGATCCTCTACATCAGGGGATGAATCATACAGGGGATCCGCGGAGCATCTGGTAATTTGGTTGTAGGGCCTTCTGTCTAAGAGCAGTGAAACGTAGCACGATATTCGTACAAGGCAAGTCAATACCTTCGGGCAAATGAGGGCGAGATACAGCGAATGTATATCGATTGACGTCTGAAGGCGAAATCGGGAAGACGAGGAAACGCGTCGGTGCAAAATAACCATAGACTCGTTCTCCAGAGTGAATCGCTGGATGCGTTGAAGCGACAACGGTGCCAAACCCCCACACCGGGGTCACGCCATGGGTACTCGGTAACACGCCTACTTCTGGAGCTTCTGGCGCCTTGTGGAAATTGAAATATCTATGAAATTGTATCTCTATCAGTGTATCAAACTGGAACGAAGGCAAACATACCGAAAATGAGGAACCTCGCCGAGAGCTTGGTAGGTAACATTGTTGGTGGAATATCCAAATCGATCAACCTTCACTAGCACGTGGTTGGCAGGCAGAACGGCAGAAACGAGCGACTTGGCCAAGACTGCTGTGTTGCAATCCCTACCGGAGGAAAGACGAGGATGGCAAATAGTTAAGTTTTGGAGTTGAGTGTTCATAACATTTATGTTGAAGTTGGCAACCGGCTATCGCTTCCAAGACCAAAGTTACTGTACTAATTTCGAAAGTGCGGCGGCCGTTGCAGTTACACAAGACAGGATAGTCTCAATTCCAGATAATATATGTCGGAAGGGGCGTGTTTTTCAAGATAGAATATGCACGCTCCCTGGTTGTGAGGTCTTCCTCTATACGGAACGGGACTTCCTATAGGTTTGACGGAATGAATCAGGGCAAAACTAGTATGATTATCATCTTCAACGTGGCAAGGACTATCTCAACACTACCAAAGAGTGTCCCGTTACAATTTCGTTAATTTTTGTGTCCGTGCCAAGGCACTAAGAGGATACACCGCCAAAAGTTGGCTAGGATACCATAAGCAAAAGGTCCAAGAAACTCTCGGTCGGCCTCGAGAAATAATCATCGGGGGGCAATGGCATAACAGTCTCATAGCCCAGACCAAGAGCTCGATAAGGCGTGGTGCGGAAATCGGAGAGCGGACGAGTGATGTCGGGAACTTTACGGATGGGTGACAGAGTGCAGGACATTGTGAGATGCAAGAGAGTAGAGTTGGTAACGAATGTCATGCCTCGAGACGGACGACGTGGTACACCAGGAGTCTAATATGGGGACTTTTTGAATTCGTCACTGATCGCTTGTGCTTCAGAATCGAATTCATCGCCTCGGATAATCCCTCCTGCCGTATCATACCCAACATTCGGACGATTCACAAGGGAATTCATCTAACGATCGACATCAAATCGATCAGCAAGGACACCCACTGTATCTAGAGAACCAACCTGTATGTGAACACTATCCCCCTTTTTGACGGATATGTGGTGGGGAGACGTTGAATTTGGAGGGGCGCGGAATGCAACCGTTGAATGAGCAGTGGAACTATATGACGGGCATATCAGGAGAGCGAAGAACAGATATTCGAATAAACAGACGTGAAGATCTCTGTGCCTTGGTAAGTAAAATTTGTCAATCTTCGGACCACTCGGCAAGCCACGATCTGGTTCAGAAAGAAATTAGGTCGGATAGGGCCAAGTGATATAATTGATCTACTTACAGTGGATGCGATTGCGGCGGGAACGTTGGCAATGATGGACATGACTGCGTTCAAGTTAAGCAACATAAAAATCTAAAATTAAAGTCAACAGCTCGTCAGGATATCACTGGATAATGGCAAAGAATGATGGTACTCACCGTCGCGAGGAGGTTCGCCAAGAACCTACACACGCAAATTTGTTAGCCCGACCTAAATCCAACTTGTTGGTGTGTATGTATGCGGGCTCACGCAATGAGAAAGTAGATCAATCCATCACCAAATATTAGGTTGATGAGTTTGGATCGACCATTGGCGGGGAACGCAAGTTTCCAGCCGGTCAAACACAAAACGGAGAAATCAAACACCATAGAATATATGAAACTAATAGCAAGAATTCGGTTGTCGGTGTACGTGATAACACAGGTGCCTTGAACCCAAGCAGCCTTGAGAAGAATCCCTGGAGAGTGACATGTGTGGATGTATAATGCACCGTCAAACTACTTACCATGTAACAAGAACGACCAGTGGCCAAGAATGACTAGGACAAGGAAACCCACGACAAACCTATTCTGTGACCACACAGCCATTCTGAAGAGTGTCAAAAGTGATATGCAAGAGTCCCAATCGGTTGGCTTACGTTCTGATCGAGAGATTAATACTTGCGAGGCCGATGGCGGCATTACCAAACACTTGGTTAAACGTGTACAGGCCTTGGCAATTGATTTCTGTCCTGACGTTGAGGGAAACAGTACTACGAGGAGCGTTTTCATATCTGTACCAGTTGGGTTGAGAAGAGATTAAGCTTACATCCCGATGAGGGCAATTAATAGACAGTAACGACCAGCAAAATAAAATGTCTGGGATGGGCTTATCACCGAAGACTATTAATGTTGGGTGGGTAGTCCTACCAGGGGCCATTTGAACTTTTTCTTCCCAGAGAGGAGCTGCCAGTCAAAGTCGAGCGAGGTGACAAACTCCCATCTAAATGTGCGATGAGTGAAGGGTGCATATATGCGGATGTCGGAGGCACGACTTGCATGTATAGACCCAAGAGGGTATGCATAAAATTGTTGAAGGCGGCTAGCGATGAGCTCTGTCAGCACGAGGGAACTCATGGGACGCTGTGACCCACCGCGGTCGGCCTGTATCTCGGCTGGAGACTGCCATTCGACCATTAGAAAGCGAGGGAAGGTGGTGGCAGCAAGAGAGAGGGGCTAATGTGATGGGCATGAAGGGAGGGACCACTCTTTAGAAGTGTTGCGCGTTGCGGTTACATCGGAGATGGCGTTTAGGTGGCCGACAGTACTTCTCCTTGCCAGTATTCGTTGGTAGTCCACGCCAGCTCGTGGCAGTTTGAAAACGCGAATGGAACAGAAAGGGAATTGCTATTCGCGTACTCTTCAATTACCAGATCCGACATCTTGGTGCTTCTTCGGTGTGGCAAAGGTGCAGGTTGGTTTCAAAGGGTTTCCCCAGAGTTTCTGGCAGAGAATCATGAGAGTTGTGCCAGCCATGACAGATTCAGCCCTCCCCAGACCGAGGTGATACCAAGCACGAGACAAAAACACGGAATCACTACCGCAGATCATTCGAGTAGTTGGAGGGCACATGACAAAGCGGGAAATTCGGACGCGAATTGCGGATGGACCGCACCTCTCCACGACGCCGCACGTGCGGCGAGTCACCAACTGCGAATTAAAGGCCGCGTCCTGTTTGCAGGTTGATGCGGCATACAAATGATCTAGACTTTCGCTGAGATCTTCTGGCACAATAATATCCGAGCATGGATCAGTCGGTCAGAAACCAGTGGAAATCACTTTTTTGAGTTCTCACTTTTTCATCTATCCACAAGGGTTGTTCGATACGTCCAGCACAAAGCGATTCAACTTGAAACTGTGCATCCACACCGCGCAGACTTGTGACACCGAAGAAAACGACCGAAGCCCGAGCGTCCACTTCGGCGGTACTTGTATTCAGTAGCATGTGGCGAGTGCATCTGAAAATCAAAACCAGGGGGAATTCTTTCGAGTCGAAGGCACATCCGGGCTCAGAATTCATTTCGAGGTACGTAACCCCGTTGCCAGGTATGCGCCTCGAGGCGACGACGGAACACCCGATTCTTGCGGCACTTTTTTTTGATCGTGACACGCATCCTGTCTGCTGAAACAGAGAAGGACCAGGAACAAGGTGAGATATCATTGAGTTGAGCTGCTGCGACTGTTGGCAAATCAGGTCTTACAAAGGTCTCCGAGTCCAGCGATGGGTCTGCACGCTCTTGAAGCATCGATTGGGACTTCTTTGTTGACTCGTCGCGAAACCCGTGTCTCGCTGCTTCCTCGCCATAGTTCTTCCTTGGAAGGGTTTGCCCAACAACGCAACCACGCCCAGACTCTACATCCCCGTCGATGCTTCTGTTTTCTAGACCCAGCACTCGTTCAGATCAACCGAGGGTGTAACTCACCAAATTGGCAGACATATTGAAACTGTACTTACATCCCAAGTCAAAGCTGCTTACTGTCGTTTACAGTGTCGATAGAGAACAGCGTTCAGTGACCAACTCAGACCTTGTGAGTTATTAGTACTGATGCACTATGTACGTAGTAGCATGGTGTCCAATTTGGATAAGCTGGGGGTCAACATAAAGTTTGAATGCGCCGCTCCTTCCATCATTCTTCATCTCCGAATATCCACTCTCCATTAACTACGAGGACCAGACCTTGCTCGGACTAGTAGTCTGGCACAATTCAACAATCTTGCGCGACGGACTCGCGTGACCCTTGCCGTTGTCGGGGTGATTTTGTCCATTTCACTGAGAGCTAGGCCTTGATCTTCGAAGAGTCGAGAAAACGAGGCAGGACTCCTCGACTTGCCACGTTGAACCTAATGGCGTCGACCAGCGGAGATTACGCTGGTCGTCAGAAGGTAAGCCCACGAAGAAGGTTCGAACAATGATCGCGATGCCTTCGGACTACCAAGCGTCAGATTGTACTGGCGCCGTCTAGTAATCACGTCCGTCGCTTTCAAAGAGATACAACTACATTTCAAGCACTGAAAGCCGCTTCAGAAGTTTTGCGGTGTTTGCGGAGTCTGAGGGGAGTGACATCTCAGCATGGTTACGGTGGGTACTGTCTTGATACAGCCCTCGATCGAATGCAGGTATGCTGTTTTGACCTCCGTCTAGCCGTCTTGGTGCCGTCAAGCGACCTGCCGGAGATGTTTTTGATACTGGCATCATCACCGCGCATTCGGCTTCCTTGAGTCGAATGTCGTGTGTTATTCACTGAGCGCGCTCTTGACGGACACAGAAGCTTGTCATTGAGCGCTCACGATGTAAATTGATGGGGATTTTTTAATGTTGCATTCTTCACGGATTTCTTCATCCTGCTTTCCCCCTTGTTTCAAGTGCCCTTTGTGGCTTGGCCACTTGTTCACCTCTACGACCTAACCTGCCCAAATGACCAACTGGCAATCGCTTTCGGAACGTTCGATTGACTTGGGTGAGTTGATAGAGCTATCGACCTGACATGTCAGCCAAGTAATATTCATTTTGCAGTGGTTTTCGACAGACTGATGCACGCGCTGCTGGGTCTCTATGGGTAAACATTGGCTGCTGTGTGCCTTTTAAACTTCGTGCTGAGAACATCCTTGTTGCCAGGTGGGAGATCATACTCACTCTCGATTTTGACTGGGCGGTTATCTCTGGAAAAAGAAATTTTCGTTGGCCCTTGGTAAGTCTAACGTGTGCGAAGAAAAAGGCGCAAGTAACGGTGGCCAATCGTAGGTCTTCTACTTCGCTGGACGGTATCTGTTTTTATTCGCAATGATTGGAATGTAAGAGCACCCGTCCTTGTCTCAAGCATGACTGACACGCATCTCAGATTGATTTCTTTGGACACACCAAAGTTAGTCCAATTCCCTTGTTCTTGCTGATCGTGTTCAAAAAAAAGCATAGAAAGGTCAATTGCCAAGCCTTGTATGTGTTCAACCAGGTTCGTTGTCGTTCTAGCAATGGTGGGGGGGGAATAGTTTACATCCGCTAAGCTTGCCGGAGACTCCGCCCTCGGTCTGGCTAGTATCAATCTTTCGCTTCGCACGCAGGTTCTTGTTACCTCTCACTCTATATGCTACTCATTGTAGTCGCTACAGGATAGCAATTTGGTCTCAGAACAAGTGGATAGTTGGCATCATTGTCCTGCTTATCCTTGGACACTGGTCCCTTATTTTGCAAGGCATGTGAAGACATTATAGTACTCCAACGCCCGATGAGATCAGTTCCAGGTGTACTGCTTAAAGTGATCTGGGTCCAAGGTGTTGGCTGTACAATCGTCAAGAGCAACACGACTATTCTCGCTGCTACCTTTATCTATTCCATGAGCTTCGATCTCATTGTTCTTTGCCTGACTGCGTATAAATTAGCATGGACTCGACGCGTCTCTGGCACCAGTGGAACCCACAGCAAGCTGGTTCGTATGGTATTTTCCGACGGATTGGTTTACTTCATCCTTGCGTATGTCTCTTGGACTCGCTAACGTGTTTGGTACTTACACATGAACAGTTTCTTGGCAAACCTGGTGGCTACGATATTTATGATCATCGATCTAAATGCTGTCATGGGCGTCATTTTCAATGTCCCTGCGGCCATGGCCTCGACAGTACGTTTGTGGATCACCGTTACATACACCAAAATTTATCTTTTCTACCCTAGATCATGGCTTCGCGTGTAGTCCGTCGGCTTTATAACTTCAATCTGGCTATCCCAGAAGTCTAGTAGGCGTTTTTCCTCTATACTCACTTACCTGCGATTCACTTCAACCATTCAGTCACTCTGATGAAAGGTCAGGAGGAGTGGTGTTCAGAAATTCACCCCACTCACATGCTAGGCCTCCGAGAGAGCCCACGGCCATTCATGTGGAAGTAAGTAGATGGTCCTCGCCATTTCGTGGTCGCTACAATGTTTACACCCACAGGTAGACACACATCGTCAAACACATTCGCTGTCCGACGTTCCACAGTATGCCATGAAGCCTAGCAGCGACTTTCTGTCCCTCAACGATCACGAAGAACATACCAAGCTCGCTCGTGTGCTCTAAGTATGCCGTAGTCCGTCAATGTTTGACTTTCTTGAAAGTGATCGATGCGTTTGGGATGGGGGTACATGTGTTGTGTATATTCGTGATGCATCATACTTAGAGTTCGCTTCATTCTTTTGAGCCTTGCAATTCCATTTCGACTGTTTTGGATTGGTATTCAGTAGACTTTTTTGTTTGTATCGGCCACGAAATTGAAACATGGCTGCCGTGCACCACTTTATCCATATTTTTACTGGTAGATCGCATGCTGAGGGCGACCTCGATATGCCTTGAGACAAACGTCTTCGTAGACGGATCGGCCGGGCCGTATCACTTGTGACTGTGACCATCCGTGACTTGCGTGTTTTTGGATGCGTCTTGTTGGTGGTCGTTTCGCTATTCCCCTAATCAGGGCGAGATTCAAGACGATGCCGCTCGTTCGCATCGAGCTATCCAACTTCAAATCATATCGGTGTGTCTCCGTGCTGCTCATCGTTCGTGCAGTACGACATATCCATACATTTATAGTGGTCACCAAGTCATCGGCCCGTTCAAACACTTTACGTCCATCATCGGCCCAAATGGCGCTGGAAAGTCAAATCTCATGGACGCCATATCCTTCGTTCTCGGTGTAAAGAGTGCACAGCTTCGAAGTAGCCAGCTAAAAGACTTGGTTTATCGAGGTCGGCGCCTTGCGCGGGGTCCCACTGACGGGTCGGAGGATACTCAGAATCGAGATGACGCGGAGGACGAGAGCGACGGAGAAGAGAACCAAGGTGAAGGCACCGCAAAGAAGGCTTGGGTCCTTGCCGTTTACGAGGACGAGACCAAGAAAGAATGGTCCTTCCAGCGCACGTACGTCTCTCGCGCTGCGCTTGCCTCTTCCCGTGGATCTCACCGCCCTGTAGCATATCTATTACTGGCGCATCCGAGTATCGTCTCAACGATAGGGTTGTCACGTATGCCGCCTACAATGCCGCTCTCGTCTCCCACAACATCCTTGTCAAAGCAAAGAATTTCCTCGTCTTTCAAGGAGATGTAGAAGCTGTCGCCTCTCAGTCTCCCCGAGAACTCACCCGTCTCATCGAGCAAATATCTGGTTCCCTCGAGCTTGCACCCGAGTACGAGAAGGCAAAGGAAGCACAGGAACGTGCTACCGAGAATGCAACATTCAATTTTACAAAGAGGAGGGGTATTACTGGTGAAATACGACAGTATAAAGAGCAAAAGGGTGAAGCAGAGCGTTTTGAGAGTCTCTGTCAAGAAAAGGTGTGTGCCTTTGCAATCAATATTGTCAATTGTCAACTCACGTGTACTTTTCAGGACGATCTCATCTTACGGCGAATTCTATACAAGTTATTCCATATTGAAGAGGCTCTGGAAGCTAATGCGAGAGACATTCAGAAGAAGTCACGGACTCTTGCAGGATTGCGTGCAGAGCAACAGCAACATGACAAAGCACTGGAAGATGCTCGCGCTGATCAAGCTAGAGCTCGCACTGCCGTGGTCAAGGAAGAAAAGAAAGTTAAGAAAGCGGAAAAGACCGTCGAATCGAAAGTCAGTGGACTCGTTAATCACAGTTCTTTGTGAACCAATACTCGCTTAGGAACCTGATTTGGTTGCGACCGATGAGAAAATCAAGCATTCAACCAGAAAAACGCAAAATGCACAAGCCATGCGCGAACAAGTGGGAAAGGATGAGGAACGCCAACGAGCCAAGCTGAATACCCTTCGTCGTGACCTCCAAACTGCACGTGGGGCCGCCGACGAAGCTACAGGTTTGTGTCAACATTCTTGCATATCATTCTTGCGTACGAAGGATTCATTATTATCGGCGTGTCATATAAATAGAGGCATACCGCCGGGCATCCCAAGATAACACAGCCTTAAGTGAAGAAAGTCTTGCTGAGTACCGTGCTCTGTGAGGTCATCCCACCTTTACGAAAAGAGCACGTTACTTATCTTGTATACATCAAATCAGAAAGGCACAGGCAAGTATATTGGCAGTGTCTGAACGCCAATCAGCAGAGACGCTCGGAAGAGAAGAAAAGACTGCTTCACGCACGCTTGGCCAATTGAAAGCCCAAATAGAGGAGATGGAAACCAAAAAGAGCAAACTGACTGAGGATGCAGCTGCTCAAGGGGAGAGAAAGACAGAGGTAACGCGATGAGCACTTGCATTAAATTGTCTGATAGAGTTCGTTAGCTCGAGCAAAAACTGGCAACTTTACAAGCTGACTTGGCTCGTGTCAAGCAAGAATATGACAACCACCAAAGTGAACGGACCCGCATAGCGTAAGTGCTAAGACGATTCGTCCGTTTTCTCTAGCACAGATTTGACACCCTTCCTCAGCCGCCTCGAAACGGAAGCAAACGAAAAGCTCACAGATGTCTATCAGCGTCTCCTCCAAGCAGGTATTGATAGGACCGAAACAGAACGAGAAACAAAGCTCAAGGAGACGCTTGCAAGCTTGCAGCGCGTCTTTCCAGGTGTGCTTCTACTTACAAATGCAAGCATGGAACATCTCCTTAACTCTGCTTTCAAAAACATAGGTGTTAGAGGACGAGTAGTAGATCTGTGCAAGCCCACACAGCGGAAATATGAGACAGCCGTTTCCGTAATTCTGGGTAGGAATATCGATGCGGTAGTTGTAGACGAGGAGAAAACTGCGATCGAATGTATCGAGGTTTGTCCTCCAGCTGCTCGTGTGCGTTTATTTCAACTTAGAATCTTTCAAGTATCTACGCACCCAGCGAGCCGGACAAGCAACTTTCTTGCCCCTTGACACGATCTCTGTGAAACCTGTCAACGACAAATTCCGCTCCTTTGCAAAAGGGGCTCGACTCGCCGTTGATGTTATTCAATACGAGCCTGCTGTTGAGCGGGCGATGCACCATGTGTGTGGGAATGCCCTGGTGTGCGACACAATGGAGGTTGCAAAGTATGTATGTTGGGAAAAAGGTAAAGAGGTTAAAGGTGGGTGAAATAAGGTCGTAGAGGTGCGAGAATGCCCTGATTTCATATGCATTCTCCAGCTGTTACGCTCGAAGGGACGATCATCCACAAAAGTGGGTTGATGACGGGTGGACGAAGCACCCATGGGTCTGGAAAGAAGTGGGAGGAAAAGGATGTACAAGGTCTGTTTGTATTGTTCAGTTCAACAAACATGTTTACATGGGATGCCTCAGGCCTTGTTCGCCTTCGAGACAACCTTTTAGCACAACTACAGGAACTCAATCGCTCCAAATCGCGGGGTAAAGCAGATGAAAATATCGTTGCTGAGATAACGCGGTTGGAAAGCGCTATCACGGTAACCAAGGATGATTTGGTTTGTACACCACTGCCTTGCGTTGTGCCGTCTCTGGCTTGATGGCTCACGAAGTCTTAGAGTGCATTTAAACTTCGTCACAACGGTACAAAGGACGAGCTCAAACACATCGAGCGTGAGCTCAAGAAGCTTGCACCCGACCTCAAAAAGGTCAGCGAACAAATGAATTCCTTTTTTGTTTCAATTTCTTGAATCCATATAGGCTCAAAGTGCACATGTCACACTCGCTTCACGTATATCAACACTTCAGTTGGTCATTGATGAAGCTGAACATGGTGTCTTTGCCTCTTTCTGCGCCAAGATTAGCGTCAGTCACATCCGGGAGTATGAAGAACGTCAACTCAGAGTGGCAGAAGAAGAGAGTCAAGCGCGGAACCGATTTGATCAACAAATTGCGCGCTTGACACACCAGTGAGAGCCCCACCTCTCATGACCTGAGTACCCTGTTAATATGACCATATCCGTTGATAGAATTCAGTTCGAGGAGGAGCAATTGCAACTTACCCAGAACAGGCTCGTTACGTTGCAGAAAATCCAAGAAGACGAGGAAGCGAAAGTCGTCGAGTTGGAGAGGCAAAAACGTCAGATCCAAGCTGAGATCGCATCAGGCCAAGAAGCAATCGAAAATCTCCGGCGAGGGCTCCACACACTCAATGAAACGTTGGAAGAGAAGAACAAGGTTGTGGAACACGTGAAGAAAACGCATGCGCGTGCGGCCAAGGTGCTTGATCAGGCACTGAAGGAGATTGGGTCAATGGTTCGTGGTTTTTTGCGTATTCCTTTGTAATTGATTAATTTCTAATCCGATTTAGAACGACGAGATCGAAAAGCTAGCACTTGAGCGGTCTTCCACCTATCGCAAATGTCGGCTTGAAGACATTAGGTTACCACTTATAACAGGCAACCTGAAGAACGTGCCTATGGAAGAGGTGAGATCCAAATTAACATGGCATTAGCATGCTAAAACCATTGCAGAACCTTCGCGATGAAGTGGCTATGGATGTTGATGAGGATGAGGATGGCACTCAGCGACCTAGGCAAGTCCAAGACTATGGCATCGAAATTGATTTTGCTGCGCTGGACGACGAGGAGCGTGCTGTAAGTTTACGCTGAGCGTCCTGTTCGTGGAGTACGCATTCAATGTTTTCAGAGCAACAATCCAGAAACCCTTGCTGAATTTGACGCATCGATCGCCAAACTGAACGCAGATATTGAACGTATGGCGCCAAACCTAAAAGCGATTGAAAGATTGGATGATGTCGAGGCTCGCCTCGTCGAGACCGAACGAGAGGCAGAGAAGGCACGCAAGGACTCTAAGACAGCGAGAGATCAATTTAATGATGTCAAGCGTCAGAGGTGGGTAATATATCGAGATCACAGATTCCTGCAAGCATGTTGATTGCTAAGGGGTAGATGTGAACTCTTCAATAAGGCATATAATCATATTTCTGAACGGATCGATGAAGTATACAAGGACCTTACGAAAGGCAAGAGTGCACCCATGGGAGGTGTTGCATACTTGAGTTTAGAGGACAGTGAGGTAATACTGGGAGACTTGGCCCTGTGTGGTATACTGATCTGTTCTTTGAACAGGAACCCTATACTGCTGGAATTAAGTATCATGCTATGCCGCCAATGAAACGATTTCGAGATATGGAACAATTATCGGGTGGGGAGAAGACAGTCGCTGCTTTGGCTCTGCTTTTTGCGATCCACAGGTGAGTTTCATTGGAAATATACCAGCTTGTCCCTCTCAAATTCCTGCGTCAGCTATCAGCCTGCACCGTTCTTTGTCCTGGACGAAGTAGATGCCGCTCTAGACAACACAAATGTTGCCAAGATAGCTAACTACATTCGATCTCAAGCGTCGGACTCCTTCCAGTTTATTGTCATCAGTCTCAAAGGTTCCTTGTATGAGCGTGGACACTCGTTGGTGGGAATATACCGAGACCAGGACGTCAACAGCTCGCGGACGCTCACGCTAGACGTAAGTCCCGCTAAGCTTCTTATTGGCTGTGGAGACTGACGGGCCTTGAAGTTGACTCAATATGATGAGTGAGAGAGAGGGTGTTTCTACATTGCTGGTATTGTTATTCGCTATCACTTGATCCTGTTTTATTGTTGGCCGTGTTTGTAGTGTAGTTTTGTCCGGGTGACCGTACGCCAGGTCTGTCGGCTGCCTCGAAACTCGGATCGCATTACATAACCCGCTATATCGACTTATACTACGCGAGCGTGTGTTCGTCTGCAATGGACCATTCGTCGTATCCTCACTCGGCTGTCCTTGTACTCGGCCAGTCTTCCATCTATTCACTTCTCCCCTCAACGCTCTTTGCGCAAGTAGAATCACTTCTTCAAAATGGAAAACTGGCAGAAGCGGAAGCGCTGCTAGAGCGGACTGAGACCGATCTTGCGCAAGGAAACAGGAACTCTGTTTACCAAGTGGGTGGTGTACGATGCTCGAGCTTGTGCATGCTGATGTCATATGAACCGAAGGAAACGCTACACTACTTGCACCAATGTCTTGCCTTCGTACTCGTGCGTCAGACCAGATTTCGAGAGGCAACAGCCCACTTTGTCAAAGGAGCCATTGATCCACGTGTCCCTCTCTCTTACATCGACGAACTACGACCTGCATTATTCAGCGAACTTCCGAGCCACGACAAGGATGGTAGTGCTACTTCACGAGGCACCGAGGGAGATTCTGTCGAGGTCGAGATCTGGGCTGGTGTTAGAGAATACATGCCTGATGAAACCAGTGTCGATGATATCAGTAAGTCAGTTTGCATTTTCCACTTTATTCACCTCCACCGCCCTACACCATCGTGTGTAATACCCTTTCCCTCTCTACCAACTTCCAACCACCAATCGACCTGCCGGCACCTCAACTCATCCTCTTCCTTCTCCTACCGTGCCTCTCATAACTCTCGTCCCTGCCTCACCATCTGCAACTAATAAATAAAATGACGCTGGGCACTGACATTCAGTCGCCACCAACTTAGTCAGGAACTATTCTCCCTACTTGCGCCCCGGTGCAATACCTGGTTATCAGGTCGGAGATGAACCTGCCAATGCAGAACCATTAGACTCTGATTCCCATGCGCAAAGTGGTACGCGTACACATCCAGCAACGATCGCGATGCGTGAAGGGCTGAGAGCAGAGGCTATTGAGATGGTGAAAAGCATTCTAGCTGCTGTGTTAGGGAGTGCTGAGATGTGGTCAAGGGATGTTATTGAAGTACGTGGTTTGCTTATTTTACACCGCACGTCCATCTGGAGCAGGGGAGTTGTGCAACGTTTACCCAGGATTCGACCAACGTATCGTGCCTTTTGTGCCGCGGTCTTACATATTTCAATAATGTTGATCTCATGGTTTTCTGGTTTTTACTTTCTTTCCGTGATGAATTCTTTTTTTTTCGCCATGGTTGTCATTCATGCCTACCTAGGTAACAGTGCTAACCTCACATTGTTCATTAGATGACATCAACAGCCCTCGCTCTTCTCTATGCACATGCGCGAGATACTCAGTCCCTCCTGGCATTGTTTTCTCCCCCTCCCGTCACTCCATCTACTTCCTCCTCGCGCCCCGTCTCCCGGCCCGGTTCGCGACCACCCTCACGCCCTGGATCAACACATTTTTCAAATGGCCACCAGAGCTCAACCCCATCGATACATGTGCAACACACCTCTCACCCTCCTAGACCTGCGCCTCTATTTCGCCCAGAAATCGTGGCACCCGCGCTCTCTCAGACGAACCTATGGGGTACTTTGGTGGAGATGTGGAGAGTATTCGGTGATGGGGAGAAGGTTGTGGAAGTTTTAGCTGGGTAAGTGATACCTTATATCACTTCATCCGTAACTCTGATCAACTTTATATCTGTTTTCTCTTCTAAACACATAACATAGCCTCACAGATGGAACATATGTTGATCCTTTGGTCATCGATCCACTTGGGCAGATATTCACAATACTTGCATCCACACCTGACCCATCCGCTTCAATAATTGAGGTGGGCCTGAGTCTAAGTGAACACGAGAGGGCTAGCTTGGTGAAGAAGTGGGCGGCATGGCTTGCTGGGAAAGATGTTGAGAGAGGTCTGAAGGTACGTATATACATTCCGATTTGTCATCCACAATCCACTTAGATTCGTGCTTCTCGCGCTGGAATGGTGACTTGATCCTGTTACAGTTGCTAACGTCCTCACAATCAACGCGGCATCGCGGACCCACTAGTGCCGCAGGCCGGATGGATAAAGTGTTAGATCGAGAAAAAGACACGCGAAAGGCCGACGAACTCGTCATTCTTTCCGAGCTCCGGAATACTAGTACAATTGCTGCAAAGCGGTATCTGGAATGGCTAGTTGTTGGTCGAGGTCTTGGGCGGGGTGGCAAGGAAACAACGGAGGAGGAAGTGTTGTTTGAGGAACTCGTATGGAACTACGTAGAGGAGGTTTTGGAGCATGTTGGAGACGAGAGTGTTGGGAAGCTTTGGAGAGCAAAAGGTTTGTTCACTGAGATATGCAGTGGAATGTTGTAATCGCAACTGATATGTGTCCTGACTGTTACAGCGGCGTCGTATGCCTCTTCCCCGAACACTTCAGCTACGATATCTTCACCTCCACCAAAGCCGGATCCACCACCTTCACCCATTCACCCATCTTCATCATTACCGCTGCGCTCACCATTCCTATCTTATTTTGCCTCGACAACCCCTGATTCCCCATCAAAACGTGTACGCATAAAGATGCTGTTGCTTCTTCAGTCTCTTAGAGAGGGCAAAAAACTTATCAAGGATATACAAGACAGAATCACCGAGGGAGGATGGGACAAGATTCTCGGTCTCGAGATGGCCATTTTGCATTCGAAAGTATGCCATGCTTTGTCTTTCCTATGCTGTTGTGTTCAGAAACTCTTTCCCACTTGTAACATCAGATCCCCTCCGCACGGATTACCCTTAAGGTTCTATCCGTCTTGCGGGACACATCAACTGCCGAGTCGTACGCGTCAAGTGGTGGCTTGACGGGGGTGGTCAGTACAAAGCTAGGTGTCAATGCCGCACACGCATGCGGGTTGTCCGATTGGAGTGGATGGTTTGCAAAGGGTAGCAGTGCGTCAGGGGTAAAAGGAGAAGAAAAGGACGCAAAGGCTGGTGACATGTTGAAATTGCTGTTGGAAGTTTATATGGAGGACGGGTGAGTCTCGTCTCCGTAGAAGAGCGGACAAACCAATTCAACTTTGTACTTGATAGGGATACACGACAAACGGCACAGTTTCTAAGCGCACAAGCCAAAAGACTGGATGCGCTTGACGTAAGTGCTCCCAGTGTTTGGATTTTGTCTGCCGCAGAGTTTTGTGGTGATCGGGAGTGTTTGAGGCCTGTTTGGCGATATTGATTCCTTCTGATAATCTGTTTTCTTGGTCTTTGAATTGGTATGGCTAACTTATGCCGATCGTGCAGGTAATTCCGCTCGTTCCAACTACCTGGCCACTTTGTACGCTCTCGACATACCTTACTCGTTCCCTCCGACGCACCCAGCACATCGTGCATGAAGGTCAGATTGTCAAAGCCATCTGTGCAGGACAGAACCTTGCTGTGCTCGAGAGTACGTTTGAGGTCCTACGAGAGGAAGGAGCGATGCTGGAAGAGGCTGTGAGTGATGATGAGGGAGATGGGAAAGGAGAAGACGAGGTGGGGAGAAGCTTTGATGAAAAGGTCGTGCTACATGGTGGAGATGAGGGTCAAGCTAAGGTGGTGAATGTCCGTGTGGGAGGTGACGAAACGTGATTGATGTGGGGCATCAATGGTGCTTGGGAGCCTTGAGACGCAGGCATGTCGTTGCTGGATTCACGATCTTGGTGGTGGTGCACACTAACCTACCCACTTTGCGAGGTCTCGGAAGCGGGTACTGATACCACCCTACGCCGCATGCAAAGTCTGACAACGTCTCATGTGTTGACGGAGGGTTTAGTCTGGAATCTGGTGGAACTACTAACAATCAATCTTCACAATTTCCTGGACTTTGAGAATTCTCTCAAGCTATCTTTTGTTCGCACTGCTAGATTACTTATCTATCTGATGGGAACCACGTTGCCTTGGGCTCAGCAGACAAAATCGCTGGGATTTTGGAATGCAGTCACTCGCCATTGTGTAGCGGATCCAAGTTGCGCACTCGGCTGTATGATCAACGCATCGAACGTAGTCACTCCAGATACCTTCAACAGAGTCCATTTTATTTTTTTCCCTTAACCAGTCTCACAAGGTTATACTTACATCTTACATAGATGGAGTCTGCATGTATGCATATAATGGTAGCGGTTGATCACTTGGATAACTTGTCGAGCCTGCTAGTGAACCCTGATCTATAATTCACTTGGGTACCCGCTTGCAAGAATAGTGAGATATCATTGGGATGCTGAACAGTGGATAGAAAGAAGATGGCTGGGAGAGAAATCGGCACTGTAAGCGTACACATGAATCGAGGCGACACAAGAAAATACCACTCCTGCAAGCTGAGGTTTCACTATCCAGGATTATTCGCAGTGAGTGGTCCCATCAATGTTTTTATATGTCTGTGGCTGTTCTCGACTTGGAATTGTTGGCAAGAGTCGTGTTGCTCGCCCGGACCCAATCATCGCCAGGCG
>JBBPKD010000358.1:0-22690 GCA_038089075.1 Singerocomus inundabilis
CTGTAGCCGAGGTAAGCGGCAATACGCGAGACAGGAAACACCAACGAAAACACGGCCTCATTACAGGCCTCGTGACGAGTGACCAATGCTACCCGAAGCAGGCAGCTTCGCTTAGTCCAAGTCTTTGCAATGCGAACAGGCCGTAAAACTTAGGTCCTGCTGGTAGCCGACGGTCTGAACTAGTGCTAACTGCCGACTGATTTACAGAACTAGTAGCGTATAGGTCCACAGCAGCAGCCATTAGATTACTAGAGTAAGTATTCCACCCATTGGCCGGAATCCAGTCTTGGACGGTGTGACCATATGTTCTGGTTTTCTCACATTGATATTAGGTGACTATGTCATCCTCAATGGAAGACGTTTTTTTCTCGCTTCTGAGACTAACCGTCTATCTTTCGCATGCCGTGAGTGAACGATTTGATGTTAAAATGCATCCACCCCGCCCCATGTTCATGGCGAAGAAGGCCCGAGCCCCAGTATGACCACTCCGAGTCTTGCAACCGTGTTTGCGACGTCGCCAAAAGTCAGCCTCACAAAAGCTACTTTTCTTGTGTATATCCTTCCACCTTTCGCGTGTCAGTACTTGATGGGAGTACTGGTTCAGCTGGAAGGAACCCGCTTCTACCGTCTTGCACTCTTGCCTATCCTCATGTGGTTTGCTTGCCGTGGTATGTTCGTCGACATGGCAGGAGGCGATATAAAGCAGGCCGATTTGAACATGGCACTCATTGTGAGTATGCCAATGTGGCATTGTTCGTCGTTGACCTAGTCCACCAGATGCAAATGTGCACCATCCTAACACGCTGTTCAGTCTGGGCTGTTGCCGAAGAACGTTTTCACCGTCAAAGCCCTTCGAAGAAAGAAAACGATGCACCCTCGGAGAACATCTATACAGTGCTCTGGAATTCTTGGGACCTGTTGTTTAACAGGCGAGGGATCGGATGGAATTGGTCGCGAGGGCTCACCTTGCCCAAGTCCACCTTTGAAACAGATTCCCGAATAGTCTTCGTGTTCTTGTCGGCAACCCGATTGGCCATTCATGCCTTCTTTTTTGATGCATGCATTCAGACTTTACGCATGATGTCTCCAGAGACATTTAGCTCGCTCGAAGGTGGTTCTTTGTTTGACCATACCCTCCCGCCCTTCCTGGAGTTCTTGCGGGCTGTAGCCGCATCCTTCTTAGCAGCAGGCATAGTGTACTGTGCGCTGCAATGGAACTACCAATTCCTTGCAATCGTCTGTACCATCCTGTTACAGCAACATCCCTCTCAATGGCCACCAATTTTCGACTCTCCGTGGATGTCGACCTCTTTGAGCGAGCTTTGGGGCCGTCGCTGGCATCAGATGATGCGAGAACAATTCCTGGCGCTCGGTGTGCAGCCATTTGGTTACCTGTTTGGCCGGCTCGGAGGCCTATTCGGAGCATTCCTCGTCTCTGGTATCTTGCACGACATTGAGCTTCGGTCCTTTGGACGAGGTGGAAACTCGGTCGCCATCATCGGATTCTGGATGATACACTGTGTCGGAGTGGTATTGGAATGTGTGTGGAAATCGGCCATGGGGAGACGGGTAGGCGGGGTTTGGGGTTGGATGTGGACATTTGGGTGGTTTGTGTTCTGGGGGATTCTGATGACGGATGCGTGGGCCAAGGCAGGTCGGTTCGGGGCGACGGGATTGCCAGGTGGGTTTGAGCCATCACTCGTCCTGGCGAAGATTGTTCAGCGATGCTTTGTTGCACCGTGATTTTTACTGGAATTGTGGATAGGCGATGGGCGAAACCTTCATGAGACCTTCGCTATTTGGAAAGCCAGACACCGGATCATGATCACGAGGACCTGTAAGATTATTTTAAGGAGTAATCTTGGATATGAATTTCTCAGCCGATGCATGAGTGTATTTGGTCAACTCAGTGTTGTTTATCAAACCTTCACAAAGGGACGGACAACAGGGGTGTATTTCTCGAGTCTCTGTTGTGTGCGTTTGCTCGACCGCACTCAGGAGTTTCCTGCTCGCACTGCCTGGCATGTGATGCATGATCAGCGTCCCCATCGACATTCTCCCAGGACACCGTGACCGTGATATTGCATCCGTACCAACTCATACATTCTTTAGATTTGGAAGTTGGCTTTAATGTTCAAAACCTTTGTGGGCGATGAGAAACAAAAATCCCAGATTGCGAACCTACCCTGAGTGACTACACGCTATGGCGTGATCCCAACCAGGCAGAGGAGACTCTTTCAAGTACCCATTAACAACCCTTCAAGCCGTTCATGTCAGTATCCCAAGCATACGCCCCACGGCCAGTTGCGCAGTTCTATATCGCATTTGAAGTTCAGGCACCATTTGCCACTCGAACCAGAGTGAATTCATATCCCGGACAGGCAAACTAGGCTTGAAATGTACGCACCCCGGCCCGGCCCTAAACATCCAATTTTGCAGTTGCTTGGTTTAAAACATTAATGCGACCTTTGCATTCATGATTCTACATTTTGGCCGTGATCCAACTCGGTTAATCACATTTTCACTACGTCGACCTATTTGTGAATCAGCCACTGTCAACGGTTTTTCTGGCTTGCAAGACCGTGGGCATAGACAGTGGGACCTTCTATGTCCGGACTACTCCTGGGTCGTCGAACCCCCGAGTTAAAAAACCAATTGACAGCTCGGCGTTAATGTGTAGCCTCCTTCCACCTCGTGCTGTCAGTGAAGAAATTGTAAGACCTATTTGCGACGTCAAGGATTGGCCTTGCAAGGGCTACATACCTTTCTTGCGCATGTCCTCCCCCCTTTCGCGTGTCGATACTTGATGGGAGTACTGGTCCCGCAGTATCACCTTTCGTTCTTGTGGATCATTGCGTGGTTCACTTATTACGCTCGATATGCCAGGAAACGGTATTATAAATCAGGCTCATCCGAACATCATGTTCATATCGTGAGCAGTGGACTGATCCAACATTACGTACCATCCTGTTCCAACAACATCCCTCTCAGTGGTTCGACCCTCCATGGGTATCGACTTCTTTGAGCGAAATCTGGAGTCGTTGCCGGCATCAGGTGATGCACGAACAATCATGTCGTTTTGTGCTGCCATTTGGCTAGTTTGGAGGTTTCCTGGTCTCGAGCATCCTGCACGACATGGAACTTTGATCCTTTGTACAAGGCAGAAAATCGCTCGATTTGGGATGATACACTCTGTCGGGGTGGCACTAGAACGCGTATGGAAAGCAGCTACGAGTAGACGAGTGGGTGGGGTCTGAGACTGGATGTGGACCTCTGGGTAGCTGATGGGAGTTCCAGCGGTGAATGAGTGGGCAAAGGTGAGTGCTGGTGGGGTTCGTTATACGATGTTTGGTTGAATCGTGATGAAACGGAAACGTGTCTCCAGAAAGTGTATATAGAATATATAAACGTTAGAAGCAGGTAGTAATAGGCGAAGTCAAAGAACTGCCTTCCGCGTCCCGCGCACGCGACCGTCTAGTGAAAAATGCTCACCGACTCCTTGTCCAACGTTGGCTGGTATACCTCACACGTCAAGTCCTAAACACTCTCCGTCTGCATGGCAAACCCCACTTTTCTTCCAACCCTACCTCAGTCCGATGTAGTTCAGGCGGCTCAGGTACTGGGACCAAAATGTGATCTGCAGAACTGACCTTGCCTGATCTCGTCCGCGCTTCACAGCTTATACAACGGGCCTATTCCCCCATCAGCGCTGGTTCATCGGATACCCAACGTCGCCTTCAACAGGAACTCTTCGATATCCAAAAACGATACGAAGCTTGGGGCTTGGTCATCCCCTTTTTGAACCACGACGACGTCAACGTCCAATTCTTTGGTGCACATACCATCCAGGTCAAAATCGCCAGGGATTGGTCCGTCGTTGGTCATGCACGCTGGATTGGTCGATTAACACACACGCTAGGGAAACTTTACCGGTGGACAACGCCACCTCCCTACGCGATTTGGTGCTCGAGCTCACATCCCATTCGATCGTGTCGTGCAAGAGCAAAATCATCCTTCGCAAGCTATTCGTTGCGGTAACATGACTGGCTTTTGACGCGACACTTGTGTGTCTGACGTGCGCTTCCAGATTACGTCTCTGGCGCTGAAGATTGCCCCCGGTTCTCCGTCAATATGGCCAGATTGGATAGTATCGACCATTGAATTCTTGTCTAGTCGTGGGACCCCCACCGAAAACTTGCTCGATTTGCTATCCATCGTTGCAGAGGAAGTCGAAACAGCAGACTTGATTGGCACGAGCAAGTGAGTCTCGCGAACTCTTTCTTCATGCGACCCAGACTAATGTTTGTGTCAGGATGCAGATACAACAGACTCTGATTGACGCAGCCCCGCTTGTTGTACAGGCCGTGGTTACGATAATTACCCAGCCACGCAGTCAAATGCGCGTCCGTGAGTTGGACTCTGCGCTCAAATGTCTCCAAGCGTGGATGTCCGTACTTCGTGGAAAGTACGTGTTGCCTCACGGGAACCCTACTGACCCGTTGACGAGAGTCATGATAGCGATATCACCCCTCTGGTCCCCATGTTAATCTCTTTGTTGAACCCTCCAAGTCCGGAGGCTGATATCGACCACGAAATCTTCTCTCCAGCCTCGGATGCGCTGCAGGAGATCATGACGCGTTCTTCGTTGGCTGGTGGTGCCGGCGTCATGTCACTCACACTTCCACTGCTTGTTTGGGTCGATACGTGGGGTCCTCGAATTCTTCAGTCCAGTACATCATGTGCGTTGCTTGTCCTCACTGATTCCGCTCAGGCCATCTTAGATGTCAAATTGTAGCCGGAGAAGCTTCTGAACTCTCCCATTCTCTGTGCAAACTTATTGTCACACTTGGTGACCACTCGAATACATATTTTGCTGCCAATATTACCTCACAGCAGCCGGTGACAGGTTCTCCGCACACACGATCACAGCTCATACAGAGTTTTCTTCGATTATTACTCGGGTACACCGGGTTACCTGGCCACTTTGGCATAAACGAAGAGGAAAGTGAGATGACACTTGGGTTTTGGTATCTCTTCCAAGAATCGCTTTGGAGTGTGGAGTATGATGAGGGAGACAATGAGACGGGTAGCGTTCCACCTGCGGATGTGGAAGAAGGTAATAGGCTGGCCTTAGTTAATGCGGTGTATGTCGAGCTTGTGAAGATCTTGAGGAGCAAGGTTGCGTGGCCGCCTTCGAGCGTGTTGAGTGGGTGGCATAAAGGTGGGTTATTTGAGATTGGGATGCCAGACCCACGCTAATGTTGGTTCATTACGGGATAGACCAGGTCGATAAGTTTCAGGTGTTAGTGGTATTCCCTTTCCCGTTTGAGAGACGGATCTGCTCATGGATTTCAGTTATCGGAGAGACGTAGGCGATACGCTTATCAACGCGTATGTTTACGGTATTGACGCCACTCCAATAAAGCTGACAGCTCCTAGATACTACATTCTTCGCAACGACATGATGGGCTATTACTTGAACGATATTCAAGAGCGACTCGTGAATAGACCCGAGTCCAGTGGATGGGAGGTAGGGATGACTCACTGATTTCTCATTCCGTCGAGATCGGCTCATCATCTTTTCAGGAAATAGAAGCTACATTGCATTGTATCATGTCTGTTCAGGAGGCAGTCCCTCTTGAGGACAATCAGTTCATTGCCCGATTGTTTGGACCGGATGTGTTGGGACGCCTACCAACCACTGGTCAAGACAGGGTACGCCGCACTGCGCTTAGCCTCATCGGTGAGCCACGATCTAAGTTTGTGTCGTGAAATGGGCTTGACGAGGTACGACTTCTTCGTATAAAGGTACGTATGCGTCCTGGTTCACTACCCAGTCTATCACGAGCACGCCCATGTCTTCTCCCACTTTGCTCATGAACGCTATTTCGTACGTCGTTGCTGCTTTACCCGAGCCGTCGCTTTGTCTGCCGGCTGCGAATGCGCTTCGAGATCTCTGTGATGCCAATCGCGCCGCCCTAGCTTCACACATAGGCGCATTTGCAGAGTTGCATGCTGGGTTGACTGGTATCCCCGTAAGTGTTGTAGTCCCACGTGTTTCCATTCACTCACTGTTCGTACCTCAGGACACGGAGAAAAGCAAGGTGTTACAGTCGATAGCGAGCGTGATCCAGGCATTGCCGCCCGAGGAAGAGATCCCGCCCGTGCTCGCAATCGTGAGCCCTGTTGTTGAGAAGCTCGAACAAGCATTGCGATCCTCGTCGCGGGTACGTATTTGTGGCGCTTCGTTCGTGACGTGTTGCAAGGTTACCTGATGCCCCGTTAGCTACCAGAAGAAGCGCGTGCCGTAGCGATTGTTCAACTTCAGACACTGTCAGGAGTAGCCAAGGGGCTTACGCGCACCGCGGATTCGTTGCTCATCATAGATGAGTCGCCTGCGGAACGGGCAGAAGCGGAGCGTTTGCAGCGGGCTCGTGATGATTACAGGATGGTCAAGCTTCGAGAAAGTTTGTTCGCGGCGGTGAGAAGCGCGTTCGAACTGTGGTCGACAGATGCGAGCGTATCCGACGTGAGTTTCTCTTCTCTTGCTTTCTTAATTGTGAGATGCGAGTAGGGGCGGGATGACGATGTGCAACATGTAGGCGCTCAGCGAGTTCTTGCGCTCTATTACTTCCTTGCCCTGTGACATCACACTGTTGTCTCTGCCACCAGGCCCATTGTTGGGGTTGATCTGCATTGCGTCTCAAAGGCAGCTCACGGCGGTGTGGCTCACGCTAGCGAACATGCTCATCATTCAACTGGATCCACCCGTCATGTTCACGAATTCTACTCTAAGAGCGTCACCGAATGTGGAGGGAATGTCGGTCGTGTCGAATGCGCTACCTGTCCTGCTACAGACCTCGCTGTCGATGCTTGGCCAACCGGGAGCTATGGAATCCGTGAGCAAGTCCCGATAGAAATAGCAAGCGTTAGAACTAATGAGATTCCAGAACCCCGATATCGTACAAGCTTTCTTCGGCTGTTTGGATAGTGTGAGTTTCTATTTTAGCCGGACAATGCCGCTGCGTTTTAAAAGGCGCTTGTGGTTAGGTTGCGAAGCACTTTGTGGCGGTTTTTTACAATCTGCCGCCTGGTGCCCTTGATGCGTTGATGCAATGTGCGGTTAGTTCGTTGTCACTCCAGGAGCGATATTCTCTGGTTGCGACATGCACGTTCATGGTGAGTGCGGGATATATTACCTCAGGCAAAATGAGCTCAATGATATCTCCGTTAGGAAACGCTAATTCGGCGCACTGCGGGAAGCGACGACCTCGGAGAAACCAGCACGATCCTCTTTCAGATGCATGGTCGGCCGATTCTCCGGGCGGTTCTGTCCGGGTTTGCGGGTGTTGCCCCAAGGTCGGCGACACAAAACCTAATTGAGCTATTGTCCATGATCGCATCAAAATACCCGACCGAAACAAGAGAATGGATGAATGAGATACTTTTTACCGTACGTGCAGATGTGTCAGCTTCGGAGCATTGTGCTTACCGGGACGTATGACTCCAGCAGGATTTCGTGCCATCCAAGGCCACTCCGGAAGCGAAACGGGCATTTGTCAAGGCCGTGGTTGGGTGGGTTGCTCCGCCAGGCCCGACTCTCGCGGTCATGCTGACATGTTGACCGGTCGTAGATCGAGGTCGCCGAAGCGAACGAGGGAGGCTGCGCAGCAATTTACGCTCATCGCACGAGGACTGGAGGGCACGAGTTTCGGATACGCATCTGTCAGTATGTGATGTGATCATGGCGTGCGGTCGTGAGATCATCGAGTGCGGTGGGGCGTACATCGGACACGCTTTGCAACAGGTGGTGTGTAGATAGTCGGACATGTCGGTCTGCGCTCACATTGCGCGCGCGTGGGCGTGGGGAGCGGCGGCCACGAATGAGGAGTGCCTAGCGATATATTGCTCCCACTGTGGGCGAATGCCGTGAGTATGGGCGTGTGTCGGGACCCGTCTTGGTGCCCTGGAGTGACTCGAGCAGTACCAGAGCTTGCCCTCGTCGCGGCCGACAACGACGAGCGACATTTAATTGGTCGGCCGAGCGTTGAATATATGGATGAGCCCAATTTGAGTATTTATAAACAAATAATTTTGATTGGCTCGATAATCACAAGGCATAAAGCGGGCCTGTCGGAACGGAAACAGCCGGAAGCAACTGCTTTTTCTCTCTCTGTCATAGCGCTGGCATTCTTCATCACAGCCTCCTCCCGTGTCGTCGTCGACGCTGTTCCCGACGATGCTCACCATCATTCCAAGAGCTCGTGATGCTTTGCGCGTGGTGCGCCACCTCGCTGCTGGGATGGCCACCGTGTCTCCACGCATCGGCGATACCAAGGTTCCCATGTCGCTCCTGGAAAAGGGCGCGTACATCAACTATCAACGCATCGAGGATAACCTCGCCATCGTCCGCGAAAGGTGCATCGTACTCTCTTCGCTGCATGTGTCCTCCTAACCCTCTATGACATGTTAGACTGCGCCGCCCATTGACGTTGTCGGAAAAGATTGTCTATGGCCATTTGGACGACCCTCACAACCAGGATCTTGTCCGAGGCGTGAGCTACCTCAAACTTCGTCCCGACGTACGTCTGCTTCTTCCTATTGTTCTTTCCGTCTGTGCAACTCAACGATCTTTTCGTTTTGTTGTTCGTAGCGTGTGGCCTGTCAGGATGCGACTGCCCAAGTACGCCTGTTTTATACGTCACGGTCCGATATCCGCTTACGTAATATAGATGGCACTTCTCCAATTTATGTCGGCTGGAATGGACACGGCTGCAGTGCCTACGACTGTCCACTGCGACCATTTGATTGAGGCTCAAGTGGGTGGTGTCAAAGATCTGGCCCGTGCCATCGACATCAACAGGGAAGTGTACGATTTCTTGGCAACGGCCACCGCCAAGGTGGGTTGTTCTTATCCTATATGGAGATATAGTGCATCTGACGTGGACATCGTGTAGTATGGTCTTGGCTTCTGGAAGCCCGGTTCTGGCATTATTCACCAGATCATATTGGAGAACTATGCATTCCCCGGTGGGCTTATGATTGGTACCGATTCGCACACACCCAATGCCGGTGGTCTCGGAATGGTTGCGTGTGGTGTTGGTGGCGCGGATGCCGTCGATGTGATGGCTGGGATTCCCTGGGAACTCAAGTGCCCCAAGGTTATCGGTGTCAATTTGACTGGAAAGATTGGTGGCTGGACGACCCCCAAAGGTCAGATTGTTCAGTTGGTCTTTTCATTTACGTTGCTCATGGCGTTGCATTCCAGACGTCATCCTCAAGGTTGCTGGCATTCTCACTGTCAAGGGTGGAACTGGTGCCATTGTCGAGTACCGTGGTTCTGGTGTCGAGTCGCTCTCTTGCACGGGCATGGCTACAATCTGTAACATGGGTGCTGAGATTGGTGCTACCACCTCGCTTTTCCCCTTCAACCACCGCATGGTCGACTACTTGAATGCAACCAAGCGATCAGAAATTGCTCAGTACGCCCAGCGCTTCTCGCACAACCTCAAGGCGGATGAGGGTGCCGAGTATGACCAGGTTATTGAGATTGTACGGCTTCATTCTCACTTTTAGTGTTCGATCTGACTTTTGCTGGATAGAACTTGTCCGAGCTTGAACCCCATATCAACGGTCCCTTCACCCCCGATCTTGCCACCCCTCTTTCCAAGTTCACCGAGGAGGTCAAGAAGAACAACTGGCCCCAGGAGCTCAAGGTCGCTCTCATTGGCTCTTGCACCAACTCTTCATATGAGGATATGTCTCGCTCCGCTTCGATTGCCAGGGAAGCTTCTGCACACGGTCTTGAGGTCAAGAGCAAGTTCACTATCACCCCTGGTTCTGAGCAAATCCGTGCTACCATTGAACGTGACGGTCAGATGGCTGCTTTTGAGGGCGTTGGCGGTCTTGTCCTTGCCAATGCCTGTGGTCCTTGCATCGGTCAGTGGGACAGGCAGGATGTAAAGAAGGGAGAGGTCAACTCGAGTGAGTCACTCTTCGCGGTCGTTTCAGAATGTCTCTAACTCTATCAAGTCATCACATCTTACAACCGCAACTTCACTGGCCGTAATGATGCTAATCCCGCTACACACGCCTTTGTTGCCTCGCCGGATATCGTGACTGCCATGGCCTTTGCTGGTGACCTCACCTTCAACCCCGTTACTGATACTCTCAATGGCTCTGACGGCAAGCCTTTCAAATTCTCGGACCCTTCTGGCAATGAGCTTCCTCCTCGTGGATATGACCCTGGTCAAGACACCTTCCAGCCACCTCCTGAGGACCGTGCTGCCGTCGCTGTCGCTGTCAGCCCTACGAGTGACCGTCTCCAACTCCTCCAGCCCTTCCAGCCTTGGGATGGAAAGACTCCCACCGATCTTCCTGTCTTGATCAAGGTCAAGGGCAAGTGCAGTAAGTGAACCACTTGCATGTTTATTATTGGCAAATGTTTATTCTTGTTCGGTAGCCACGGACCACATTAGTGCTGGCGGACCCTGGCTCAAGTACCGTGGACATCTTCAGAACATCTCCCGTGAGCCGTCATTATGGTCTTTCCAGGGTTCTATGCTCACCTAATCTTAGAAAACTGCTTGATTGGTGCCATTAATGCTGAGAACGGTGAGGCCAACAAGATCAAGAACTCGATCACTGGCGAATATGGCGGTGTCCCGCAGACTGCTGCCTACTACCGTGACCATGGGATCAAGTGGGTTGTCATTGGTGACCACAACTATGGTGAAGGCTCTTCTCGTGAACACGCTGCCCTCGAGCCCCGCTATCTTGGTGGTCTTGCGATTATTGTCCGCTCCTTTGCTCGTATCCACGAGACCAACCTGAAGAAGCAGGGTATGCTCGCCCTGACGTTCGCCAACGCTGAAGACTATGACAAGGTCCGACCCGACGACAAGGTGGATATTCTCGGTCTGGAGTTGTTCGCCCCTGGCAAGAACTTGACTCTTGTCGCAAAACATGTTGATGGTACCAAGGATGTCAGTGCTCGTGATAGCATGGTGCGAACTAGATACTCACGTCTTGTCACTTAGGAAATCCCTCTTGCACACTCGTTCAACGAAGGCCAGATCAAATGGTTCCAGGCTGGATCCGCACTCAACCTGGTTCGTATCTGTTGTTGTCCCTCCTTATCCTCGGTTGCTGATCCCATTGTTTGACTTAGATGGCCGCCAAGGCAAAGCAGTAGATGAACGAATTTGTTGGATTCGCGATGCGATTTCTTGATTGTCCGCTACGCCCCTAGCCGCCTACAGCGGGTGTTTTCTTCGAGGGCGAGCTTGGACGATGCATCTGTATCTGCTTTCTTTTTCCTCTGTTTGATCCGTGTCTGTTCACTGGCCATGATTGTCTATACAGCTATGTAATATCACTGGATGACCATGTTTTCTCAATAGAAAAACAAAGTTATTGTTATAGGTGGTGGTATATATCGTGAGAAAATATGGTATCTAGTCATGCAATAAGTATAAAGTGCGACATATCATCATCATCAATGGTTTGTGGGCATTGAAAAGCCTCTAATTTTGTGTTTGAGATATCTGCCATGAACCGAGGAAAGCCTTATTTGCCTGGTGACAATGCATGATCCGACATTCAGAGGGAGCGAGCGACAAGGGAAAAAGAAAAAGTGGGTCAACGCACGTCATCGTCGGCACGTTCCCGCGCGCTGTCGAATTCCTCCGAGGGAGTGGAGATATCAATGTCCGAGGGTTCTGCGAAGCGGAGGGAGATAACGGGGAGTTCGATGTGGTGGGGGCTCGTGGGGGAGTTGTCGTAGGTGCGCGAGATGGCGTTTCGGATGTTGAGTCTGTTTTTTTTTTGGGGGGGAGGGGCAGTTGCGCGCACGTGTTGACGAGATAAATGTGCGGGTAGAAGTGAGTGAGGGGTGTGGATGAGGGATTTAAGTAGAGTGGGAAATGAACCGAGAGATTGGGTTGGGGATGCGTGTTTAGAATATGGGGAGGGGGAGGATCACTCACGATGCAAGGAGGGCGTTGGCGTACACTGGGGGATCGTAAATGCATATATGTATACCGGGGAGGAGGGCATAGCGTGGACAAGCACGTCAGCGACACGCTTTCTTCAGTCTTGAGACAGGAGAAGGGGACGACGTACGTCGCGTTTGGATGAGGACGGCGCTCAGAAAGGCGAGACTATGTGGCTGTGTCAAGTCCTGACGAGAGAGGGAAGAGTGTGTGGCGTGTCTCAGGATGTAGGGTTTGTCGACGTGTGGAAGCCAGGACGTACAAGTATGAGTGCGATCACGTCCACGAGCCTGTGTGGACAAACATGTCAGCGGCCGAGCGTCATCAGTCACCCACCAGGGCCCAGTCATGTGCCCTGACAACGGAACAAAGATAACACGAGAACGGGCGGCTACGCACGACGTCAACGCGCCCGTGGCGACTGCAAATATGAAAAGCCGGTTTAAGAGAACGTGTAGACGACGCGGGTGCCCGGGCGGGAGCGCGTCTACCCAAGACTTGAATTTGTTGAGGTGGTAGGCCATCACGGTAGCTGAGAAAGTGTCTCCGAGGATGAAGAGTACATTTCCGATAACGAGGAGCGTCCGGGAACTAATTAAATAATCTTTCCATGTCGGTTTGATGGCGCTGTATAGGGTTTTTTTTTAATTCAAGGGTGAGGATGGTTTGGTTGCAAGTACCTATAGACGGAAACAACAATACTGATGCCTGGGAGAAGTTGGTATGATTGGAAAGATTGAACGTGCTGTTTTACTTGCCTGTCCGTGATATAGAGAGCGCGAACTGGTGATTATGCTCGTTCAGGTATGACGACGGAAACGGAATGAAAATAGTGTACCATGAGAACAACGATCCATTTCTTCTTTGTGACTGAACGCACGCATGAGACCCTGCAGAGTGACACGGATAGGCGACGGACTGACATATCCATATTCGCCAGGTGAAATATCTGAGATCCGGTTGATAATGAATGCATTCTGCCCACAAAGGTGCTGGATGAATGCTCACAGGTAAACATAGAAATCGATGACGAGCTTTGAAATAGTCAGCCTTGGACTGCACCAAAACGGTAAACGGCACCCACCCCTAGAATGTACATCGCCTTTGGCCGAATAGACATCACCGGATCTTCTTGCTAGGATACGATCAAAGAACTTACCGCGGACGGCCTTTGCGAATACTGGAGTCAAATGCCACGCCAAGTTGAATCAAGACACGAACCAGGTGCCCGTCTGTAATGCTTGTATGTCGGCATACTTGGCGACTAGATAGTCGTCCATGACCCACATGGACAATGCAGCGTGCATCGACTCGAGGACTCTGTAACGAAACAACAAGCGCATGAACGTCCTTGCCGGTGTGCGCGGGTTTTGCAAAAAGCCATTCTCACACTACTAGTGCCACCTGAGGACCGGTCAAAAGTCAGCGAACAGTCGAGGATGTCTCTGCGGAATGACATACCGTGGCTTTGAGTGCCCAAGCGTCGTGTTCGTATGTCCGAAAGTAGAAGAAGGCTTGCATGCACGTCACCCCGTACAGACTATGGAGTCCGCGGAACAAGGTACCTTTGTGAGACGGAATGCGGGTAGAACGAGGAAAAAAGGACGTGCATCAAGCCAAGGAACGTGCCGATCAGAGGTCCTCTAGCGAGAGAAATCGGCGACACGGTGGTTGGAGGCATAGCGGACGCTTGGGAAACCTGGCTCGTCGTGGGGCAAGGGGTAAGGGGGATCAGGGCCCCGCGTCTTAAATACGATGCAATGCGGAGCGGAGTAAAAGTAGACATGCACATGGCAAAGCGAGAGCGGGTCACATGAACGGAACGGTATTAATTTGGTAAGGGATCATCGGCGCTAGCACGGTGATAATGAGGGCTGTACATTGCCGAGAGCCTGGACATCCGCATCGTCGAGGTTGATGCTGCGGGTAGTAGATTCTAATGAGTCTGATTCATCGGAAAAGCCAAACAACGCAGTTACACAAGGCAAGGCAGTCCTGCTTTGAGTGGAGATCCGCCAGGCCCTTGTCGTTGGATGGTACAAAGAGACACTCACCGTTGGCAGCACGTCAATCTCAGATTGCTCAAACCAAACTCTGAGCAACATCACAGCAACTCGTCATTTGGTACAGCAGCAGTCCTACCCATCCCTGGTATGTGTCCAGAACTAGTCTCGTACAAATTGAACAAAAGTGGCCAGTCAAGGTCTGCGCACTCTTTTTTGTGTTGGCGGAGCGCGGAGGTCGCTTCTTTCCGGGATCAACTACGCCAGGGACGGACGTTGCCGACTTGCGTGACAGCCTGCACCGGACATGAATAGGTAGCCCCACTTCCACCAAAAAAGGTACGTCGGACACGGCGAGACGCACTGAAGAATGCCACTATCACAGCCATCTGATATCGATAGATGGTGACGACTAGTGGATAGGGATCGTCACAGTGGGTTGGACGAACGGGCAGAACAGGAGAGCAGGCAGTGAGAGGACAAGTAGTAGAAGGGAGAGGATGTACGCAGACGGGCATAATGCCAACATCCCCATGTATTGTCCACCTATGTGTAGACACGGATCCTCAGAGGGGTAACGCTGATCACTCTTGTCCCTAAATGACCAGTAGCTCGTTGGGTGCGGGAAAACCTGACTGATTTTTGGAATACGTCCAGTGTTGGCTGCAGGCGTTCGTAGCAATATTCCAGTGTCCATGACCACCCAATTTTATATCTTGCAAGGGGTAGGTACAGCATCAACTCGACGTACAAAGTATGGAAGTCTCCTGATACGAACGAATCACCTTTGGCACAGACCATTGATTGTAATCGTTAATCTATCCACAATATATTTCCTATAGCGTTACGTCGAATAACACGTATTAATGGGTTCCATCTCTAGCACCTGAGCTACAACATATCCACGCAGGAAAAGTGATCGAAAACCTCAGGTAGAAATTGAACGTGGCTTGCCCTGACTCTCTCTGAGGTCATTCACTGTTAGTCCCACGACGTGATATCAGTAAAGTACACCCACCGTGACTCGGACCCTCTCGGCTGGCGCTTGTTCGCCCTAATAGCACTCATCAATCACCGTGATACGTTACATAACAATCAGAGACGGACGGGGGCTTGTCTGTTTGAATCTGCAGCACCTTGTCTGCCATGAGGCCTATTTCCTTGACGGCTGCGATCTGCAGCCTCGGAGGATGATTGGGGCTGTAACGACTGCTAAGCGCCTGCATACAAACTAGACACAACAACCAACCTTTCGTCTCGGAGGTTTCGCAACCACTCGCTGTGATGATCGTGTTACACAAACGACATCCAATCGGAAGTGCACTCACTCGTATGGGCCGACCTGCAGCTATCCTCGAAGGTCCCTCGTTTGTCTTGTCTAATCTTGCTGATGATTGGGAAGGTGACCGATGATCAGGAGACTGAGGTGACTGTTTGGGAACTCGACAGAGCTCATGCGAACCCGGGTCCCTGTTTCTCTTCTTGAAGATCTGTAGCCATTTTCTATCTCTCGAGACGCTCTGAAGTGGTTCGCTGACGGTGCGATGTTCTTCTGAACGTTCCCCAGAGGGGGCCATGGACACAGCATCAGATGGGCCAGGCAGTGGGACTACGTCCTCCCTAGTATGAACAAAGGAGACGGGAGACGGTGGCTGCAACAGTGTGAGTACGAAATGAAGAGAGTATGATCACTGACCTCATCATAGTTGAACTTGGCAGCTTGTGCACTCGATGGTACCTCGACCTATGCCATCATCAGAATTCGCTCTGAGAGGGGAAAAAGTAGAGGAATACTTCAAGGAGATCATCCTTGCCGTCTCTATTCTGGGCCCCAGACCAAATCAGACTAGATTCCTCAATATCATCCTGGTGGTCACATAAAATGGTCAGTGCATCTCACTTTCATAAGGGTGAAACAAAGTCCTACCGGGCCGTCATTCCTGCCCGACGTTGAAGGTTGTTCATCTGCTCGTTGCTCGCGAGTAGGTACCTAATATGTTGCCGACATGATGAAATGAGACATGGCCAACATGCCAATAATGTGAGTGGGTAAATGCTTACTTGAAATGGGCCATACACGTCAGGGAGGATACTGGCCAGGTTACGGATGGTAATCTTTCCGTCGCTTCGTCCAGTTGCAACAAGGTTGCTATCTGGAGAGAGTGCAATTGAGTATATCCATGTGCCATCATTGATTACAGCATCAATGAGGGAGAGAGTTGTGGTGTCCAGGAATGAGATGGAATTTGATGTGCAAGTGGCAATAAATTTGTTATTGCCAGATAGAGCGAGAGAGTAGACACCACGAAGAACAAGTGATTCAGCAAGCTGTAGTCCTGTAGATGCAGCAAAAGATTTGACTTTGTTGTCCTCAGACACACTGAATATGCGTTCGCCTTCATAGGACCATGCCAGTGGAGTACTTGGCCACAAGAGGGATAAGACATTATCGATGCGGATGAGTTCATCGCCTGAGTGACTGCCAAGAACGCGAACTGAGCCTCCATCGCAGACAACGGCGATGTGCTGGTCATTAGGGGAGAATCGGATTGCATAAACAGAATTCCGCTCGAGTGGTCCGACAAGTCTCACCCCACTTGCGATGTTCCAGATACTTATTCCATTCGAAGTCCCGGTGGCAAATCTGATCGAGTCTTGCGAAATGTCGACCACCCACACGTCCTCTCCACCCTCCACGTCGATAACCTTTTCATGCAACGCCGCATCCCATACACTCGCACTTCCCTCACACCCACATACGATCCACTTGTGATCTTTCGACACTGAAATAGCTCTCAGCTTCATTCCAGTGTGCTTACCTACCTCTTGACCATCCGTAAGTCGCCAGCGTTGAATCCCATTCCCACCACCGCCTACGAGATGCTTTCCATCAGGCTGAAAGGCAACTGCCCGCACCCCATAGTCGGAGCTACCGGTGTCAAGGACTATTGTCGGATCTTGCTAAACTGTCAACACTGGACATCATTGTTCCTCAGAGCCATTATCCACCTGTCTCTTTCGGTGACATCTTCCTGGTCGTACACTGTTGGTGGCTTCAAGGAGTGAGAGAACGAGGTGTGTCAGTTCGCTCGTGGTGCGCAAAGTGGATCAACAAGCGCGTTTCATCTTATTTCTATACTCGGTCGTAGATGCCTCGTGTCTTTAGCGCCCATGCTTGCTCACTGCACCTCGGTCACTCCACAGCAACAATAAAACAGGGACCAACACTGGTGAGACCCTCCCTCGTTTCCAAGCCTAGTTTTATCCTATGACCTGTGAATGTTCATCACCCCGACTACTTAGGAGACTACAACTCGTACCAGACGACGTCATCAGCAGGAGCTCACCAACAAATTTTCGATAGGATGAGAGACGGGTGTACGCTCCTGAAATCAAGGTGCGTCACGTTCCTATTCATATGGGCGTACCCCAATCACTGCCATCGAGGTCATACTAGTGGGTTTCGTGGGTCATGGATGTAGGTCTGTGTCGCTCTAGTCTCGGACAGCTGCGCTCGTACTGACATGCCTCACTAAAACCAGCAATAGTCCTGAATGCCCGATCACGCATAGACTGTATCACTTAATTCGCGTAGAGGCAATGTCATCTGTTTTCGAGTTATTGATCCAGTGCGAGGCTGGTGTGACCAAGCGGACATCGCGCTCCCATACTTTTTCCCTCAGGAGAACTCTAGAAGCGCTGTATAGAGGTCGTCAAAGGCGCGCTCTGTGTCGATAGTCTATTTAAGGCCTAAAAGTATTTAACCCGACGGTATTAGGCATCCTCTCAGGGAAATCGTCCCGTCATATGTACCATGGACGATTGGACAAGTTCTGGGTCAATACTGTGTCACTCAGGGAGGTCTTTTTTGTGTCTTCCTTTTTCTTGCTATCAGTAGGCGTTGTCCTGCAATTTGCTCTTCAATCGCAATCAGGTGGTCCATTTCCGTTCTGTTGGACTGATTCTCTCTTCCTTGCTCTGGCAGTCCGGAACGATCGCTTCTGCGTGAAGCAAGACAGGAGCTTCTTGCTTTATACGCTGAAGCGCACCCACAGATTGCGCGCGCATTCGTTGCTATGCGGTCCCCATGTATGGATCATGCATACACGGAACTCTATCTCCTTCGCCGTCCAAGAAGGGATTCGCACGAAGCGACACAGTTGTAGATTTACTTGTTCATTCTACTTGGAATGTTTTCAAACATGAATTTTACTTTCGAGTGTGATGGAGCCTACTATGCCTATTATCAAACAGTCCAATGGGTTGTGCTATGTAAACATACTGCAAGGCTGCAAAGAGCATCAATACCAGCATACCTGTTGCAGACATACTCTAGAGGTGTTCATAAAATGTTTGGAGGCAGGTTCAACTCTATACAATGAATCAGAACAACACCACACCCGGAATTGAATAAAAGGGATAACGTCGTAGGATGCATCCAAATATCAACATTACCTGTCAATTTCACATAACTTGTCCAAACCAAAAAATTATAAAGAAATAGTGTCCATCTTGGTCAATCCATATCTCACTGACAACAAATTGAAATCTCTCGGAAAAGGTGCCATTCTACTCGCGTGAACTTGAGGTACATGGTCCGAATGGACCGAAGGCAAAAAAAATGTGATTGTGAAATGCCGAAATGCCGAAATTCCAAACCTCTGACAAGATCCCATTTTTCTGACTTCGGTCCACTCAGACCATGTACCTCAAGTTCACGTAGAATGGCACCTTTTCCGAGAGATTTCAATTCATTGTCAGTGAGATATGGATTGACCAAGATGGACACTACTTCTTTATAATTTTTTGGTTTGGACAAGTTATGTGAAATTGACAGTAATATAGTGAACACGTATCGTCATGAAGAAAACACCCCGAGTCCTGGACCCAACCACCAGAAAAAGAATTCTCCGAGCCAAGGAAGAAAAGACACGTCACGACACCAAAGAATGCTCCGATACCAAAATCCAACGAGCAAACCTCATCAAGTTGACGTCCGCAACGATGTCCTCGGGAACATACTCCACATTAAATGCCTGTTCGATCGCGGTGAAAATACGTTCTCAAGTTGCCTGGCATTCGGACCAGAAACTAACGTCGTCCGGATCCCGTTCACCACTCACCCTCTCCGCGTTCAGATCGTGCATCTCACCGCAACACAGGGGAATCAGTCATAGCTCGTTGTCCAAACAGAGAGGAATGATGTCGGTCAGACATTCCCTAATAGACGTCACATTGAGGGATGTTGGCTTGTTGACTTTGCCACATAGCACTGAGCACAACTCGACGGACAACAATCGATCAGCACCCACCGTATATATCCAGCGAACCATGAATCGCAAGTACATTGTGCTTACCATTGTGGTGATACTGGACCTAAGGTGGCGAAATATGAAAACGTCTCACCGCGGCAGCGTGTGTGACAAAAAGCATACCTCGTATCGCCCGGTTGTCCAAGAATCGAACGCTGAAAGACGACAGTGCCAGTTTGGGCTTCTGGACTCCTCGGAGTGAGACTGGTGTGATTGAGTGGGACATCACCATCCCATTCTTCTTTGTGAACCGGAACGGAGAGTCCAAACGATGATATCATCGTATTCAACGTTGACTTGTTCACGCGGACCTATTCAAAATTCCCATCAATCCGCCACGGCAAGAAAAATGAAATGGCTACACCCTATAGATGGCAATCCAATCGCGCCGAGAGTGATGCTAAGGAGCTTCCTACCTGACACGAATAGGTTCGCCTAGGTAGAAAGGCACATCTACTGGGACAGGTCGAGACGTTGTACTTGGTGGTATCGTACAAAGACAAGTCGTTCGCAACACGTCTAAAAAAAAGGCAGGCTACAAGTACCAGAGATGGCAAATAGACGGTGTAGAGATTCACGTTATGACCAAAGATTCACGTGACTGTTGTAAAAGTACCTTGGTCTTGCATCACTTCGATATTTTTGGTCTCGCCATCCAGGTTTGTCAGCATCATCATCCGGCACGTTCTGCTCCCACTCACACTTGGCCAAAAAGTCCTCCACAACATTAGTAGTCTCCTCAAACACCTTATCAAACGTCTCCTTGACTTCCTTTGCGACTCGCCTAATCCTTGGCCCTTGACGCCCAGCACGAGACTACAGAAGCCGTGCACTCTTGTTCGCGACGTTTTTGATTACCTCGATGAAACCTGCTTCTTGCCGTAAACTATCTCATGCAGTTTTCGCATATGTGGGCTATTGCGATCATCGGCACAGGGTCAACCACAGATACACGAAAGAGAACCAGCCACAATGACGCAAAAGGCACTAATGTCCGAAGAACCTCGGGAAGGCCTACGAGTTTACTCCCACTGATAAGCCCGAGTTCGAAGAACGATGTGCCACTCATCAGTTCAGGATTTTGGATATAACTGATGACATGATCTGCTGAGCAGCGGTTTGAAACACAAACCGGAAAGTAGCTCACCGGAAGATGCCAATGCATTCTAAATGGGCGGGAAAGTCTTTTGCAAAGAAATATTCATAGAACCATCCTGGGTGCACCAGATGAATAATCATTGCCCAATGAAACCGAAATACACGCTGAAAACGCCAAGAACCAAATATGACTCCATGGCTGATTATATATGAAGGCCAATCAGTAACTTGCCAGAGCAAACGTGACCACGAGCGACACGGAAATGCGTACTGTTCCTAATGTATGACACAAAAGATCAACCTCTCCTGTCCATGATGCCGGTGTCTTCCAAGCGAGACCCACGAAAGAAACTATACAAAACATTGTAACAACGCAAGAAAGACGAAAAGCTGGCGGAATAGATACTGTATATCATGCACAAGCTCATGTTGCACAACGATTTCTAGTTCGTGAACCCCTCCTGCACTGCACCGTCGCCATTGTCGTTCACAGGATAGGCACGGTTCTTGAGGAAATGGCGGACAAGAAACTTGGACCGGCCTTGCGCACGCAAGACAAGACCCAAGTCAAAGATGTGGAAGGTACACCAGGCAGACACGTGAGCGAAATGCAACCTCAAGGTCGCGCGATGGGACCTGATCGGCAGACAGAAACCAACCGATACGTAGAATATCAACAGCACCAACATCGCATCAGAAGACCTGATTCGCACAAACAATTCGGTTGAGCGAATTCTTTGAAAAAGTACCCGGATATGCACCCTACTGTAGCAAATCAATGTTGTGGAGCTCAAGGTCGTCACGTCTAGAGTACTTATGATAGAGATCGTGCTCTGACACGGGCTGCTATTGTCTAACGGCAGTTCTCTTGAGCGACTCCTTGCTGCGCTCCCTGGTGTCTCGACCTCAATCTCGAGGTGAGTTTGAGAAACAGTCTCTCCTTCAGTCGCAGGTGGGGTCGAAAGTCTGTCCGTGAAATGCTGGCAAAAGTCGGCGGCGGCACAACGACCGTTGGTCGACACGACGGGCTTACGCACGGCGATCGGTTGACGCATCCCATACATCCGCTCAATATCTAACGCCAAACGTCAACATGCACCATCAAACCAATCACAAGACGTACGGGGATTCTCAAAGAACGCCAAAAAGGCAAACTGGGCAGCATCCGCGACCAGACTGACAAACAACATGGGATAGCTGCCGACAATCAACGACAGACCGTAGTAAGCCACGTAGGTTGTATACAAACCCCATGTTCCAGCATCCTACCGAGACGTCGGCATAATAACTTACCGACAGAGTACATCAGGTGCGTTACGAGCTCGAACACCTCATGAAACATCAGGTCACCGCGCTGAAAAAAGACGTCCCTCCAATACCAGCTATAGTCCTTGAGGACCCCATGCGCCTCTGTTTTAACCCAGAGATTAAACACGATCAATGCGATACCGCCGATCCAAACAACGTGTCACTCATGCGAAACAGACAATCGGTCCACGATGAGCACCCACCGGATGACATAGACAGTAAACGAGAGTTCCTCGGGAACTCGGAAACAAGCAAAGGCAAACATACAATACCCCAGGAAATTACTGCACGAAAAAAGACCCCTGAGCATCCCCATCATTACACACACAAAAACGACGCGCAACGGACTTGAAGAGGATGATATCGACGAGCTGTCTAAACAAGAGCCACATGTTGTATTCCAACGGAAGTTCCTAAGGAAGGAAAAGCGAAGTGAGCACACACTGCCACACGCGATCCATGCACACCGAACGAGTCATCTTTGCCCATTTTGCCAGCGAGCTGTGCGTGGATCCAGTTTTGCATGCTCGGACTGGGATTCTGATCGAGCCATCCCAATCGCCGATCCTCACACATGATCCACCTTTTCTTGCTCTGTTTCGTGAGTACCCAACCCGCCAAAATGCAAAATAGACCAAGGGGAATGCCCTAGGAGCTGATCGCGGCAAGACATCAAGTAAGACGAGCTGGAAGCGCAGATGAGACGAGTTGAGGACGTCAAGGTGGCTCATTGGAACAGCACCGTCAGGACATCGTGGGTAGTCGGCACGTGGAAGATTGTTATCTGTGTACACACCGTACATATACACCGCGGGTTGACGGTGTTCTACGGGTATGTCAGTGTGTAATGGTTGATCAGAAATTCTCGTCTCGAGCTTGAAGTCGTGCCAGAGGGCCAGAGAGGAGAGGGGGTGGGCTGTAGCTAGAGGCGCAAGGAGCGTGGGGATGCATCCTACGGGTGACAGGCATTCCAATG
>JBBPKD010000359.1:0-22677 GCA_038089075.1 Singerocomus inundabilis
TCGTACTTTACTGTGTTATTTGGCAGTGCACATCACTGATGTGATGTGCCTTTACCTTTATCCCCTTGAGCTAGTATTGAATACTTTCGTATATAAGATGTACCTTTCGCTCTCGAGCACCTCAGTCCGTTGCATCGCACGACGACTGAGGTGAGCTACTTACTTTCTACTCTACCAGTTACACTTAGACTCACTCGTACATAGTTGCTTCCTTTAGGTGAATATATTCCAGTCTGTTGCATCGCACAACGACTGAGTTGCTTCCTTTAGTCGTGCTCACATTCCAGATCAAGTACCTATTCTTATAGTACCTTGAGTTATCTGGATTGCGAGTACCATCGCGGGCACTGGTTCCACACGGACTTGGTGTTCGGGACAGGCGGTCAAGTCTTTCCATGCTCGTTGCATCCAGTCAGACTGTAAGGAATGTGGGGTGTTTATGGACCGACCCAGATTGACTGGCAGCAGCTGTAATCAACAGTCTCGGATACCAAGTTCGACTAGAATAACAACTTTTCATCCCCGTTTCCACAGGTACAGGGGGATCGCACACCGGTGCTACCAGACATGGTACTTAAACTTTTTTTCATCGGAATTTTGCAAAGGGCAAAGGGACACAGCATTTTAATCCAGGTAATTACATCCCCTGAGAATTCCGGGCCTGATAGGAAAAGTTCTGACTTGAGGATACATTCTGCGAGGTGAACAACGACGATGTCCTTCAAGGACGAATTTCAGCATTATGATGTTGACATTGAGACGCTATCATAATGGACGATCGAAAGTGGACTGGGTCATGTGAAAGCCTCCGCTGCTGACATATCTTCTTTTGTTTTGTTTGGCCTCAAGGTTCTCGAAATATCATAATGCGCCACATTCCTAGCTGTGATGCCGCACTGATGTTCAGGTTAAACGAGAGCTCAACCCGCTGTCTTGCAACACTCTAATCTCACTAGTCCTTCTCATCCGCACTTGCAGTCCAACGATTCGACCGCTCCTCGTTACAGCCTCAGCTGTCCCTCCAAGGTAAGCGGAACCCTACGAGACCGAACCAGCAAGCATATGTCACTTCGCGACCTTCATACAACACACACCTCCATGTAGTACATGTTAACATGGCCTGTGCTGACTGTCGACTCGCAGCGAGGTCATGCTGGGCTTATCCGTTGATTTGGCACCGTAGTCTGTCACATCTGTCTTCAAAGATAAATGCAGCCACTACGGAGGGGATGGTGGGGTGGTTCAGAGCCTGTGCCAAAAGCTCCGGTCAGGGGTTGGCCATTCTACTCGACCGTCTCTCTCTGGTGCTGTTCAGGAAGGCCATGGTACACACAGGGAGTAAATCATTCATTGTGGGGTCAGACGACCAGCTGATAACGTTGGTAGTGATTGATATACAAGAATATCTATTAGATTGATAGAGGGAAGCGGCTTCCGTCCACCCCATGGTTATCTGACGTGGGGGAACTTCCGCACGGCATCAGCCGATGTAAGCATGGCGCACCTAGTACATTGCCCACGTCGGACTTTTCGTTCATGATGGATGCACAATAGTGCCTTGTCTAACCTAGTCCATTTGCGGGTAAATTACTGGACATGTTCATGCACATAGGTTCATCCGTGCTACCGGTGTGAATTGAAACAGGCACGTTGATACATTCCGCTTAGCAAGAGGACTACCACCTGACCAACACCCATGAATCAGGAGATTGACTGAGACCGCCGGAGCGGCGAAACAGCAGGGCGGCCAGACCAGGGGCGTCCACTATTGCATTCTGTTTCCCACCTCATGAGAGCGTCCTCGTCCCATACCTTGTTAGTTATATCGTCGGGTTTCCTCAGGAACGTCTCTCCTCCAAGGGTGGAAGGAAGGTAAGTATTGTACACGGGATGCCTTGAGATACCGTCAGCAACATTCGGTTTCACTTCCAGTTGGGAGACTGACACGTAATGAGGATTGTATTTGTATCCTTCAGCGTAACCGAGGTCTTTCATCAGCATTGTAGGCGCATTCCGCATTGCCATTGGCACCGGTACAGTGACGTCCTTTTTTGCTGCTACCTCGGCAGAATTGTAGGCCTCATACGCACGTGTACTCTTTGGGGCTTCAGAGAGATAAGCAACGAGATGGGCCAAGTTAATGCAACACTCGGGCATCCCAAGCTGCTGACAAGCATGCAGTGTCGCAACTGCCTAACAATCGCGGATCTGTGTCAGCAATTGTACGATAACTTAGTATATTCGACTTACCAACGGTAACGCGTGGTTATCCGCGAGCCCGATGTCCTCGCTCGCACAAACAACCATCCTTCGGGCGATATACAAGGGATCCTCGCCAGCGCTCAGCATACGTGCCAGCCAATACATTGCCGCATTGCCCTGACTGCCGCGTACAGACTTGTGAAGAGCAGAAATCATGTCGTAACGATCTTCACCTGTCCGATCGTACGAACAGGACACCGATTGTCGCAACAAAGTAAGCAGCTCGTCCTCTTCGACGTTATTCTCCGATACCAAGACAAGTTCTAGTAGCGAGAGTACTGTTCGCGCATCCCCGGACGATAACGATACAAGTGATGCAATGATGCGAGGGGTCAACTGGGGACAGGATGGATATGGACCGTCAACCTTGCTCGATGTTGCCGATCCTTGAGTGGTAATGGGTTGGTCAGAACCCTGGGAGCTAGCTGGCTGTTGCAGAGTCGACGACACGGCAGTCCCATTCGTGCAGGCAAGACGCTCCACTGCACGAGAGACAATCATTTGTGTATCCTTGTCTGTGAGGCGCTCTAGCGTGAACACACTAAATAGGCGTTAGTCGTCACGAACAGACATTGGATCTCACGGACCGACAACGGCTTATGAGAGCTCCAGTCAACTTGAAGGATGGGTTCTCCGTCGTCGCACCTATGATCTAGATAGGCAGTGTAACTATCAAGCAGCATGGTGATACAGCAACTGGTAAATTACCTGGATCTGGCCCTTCTCAATGTATGGTAGAAAGATGTCCTAGAATCCGTTGAGATTAGCACATCTAGAGAAAGCAGGGGCATACTTGTTGGGATTTGTTAAAGCGATGGATCTCGTCCAAGAAAAGCAGGGTCTTCCTACTCGCGATACAGTCAATAATACATGATGCAAATTAGTAACATACCTCCCCGTCAATGCCAGAGATCCCTTTGCTTCTTCGAAAATATTACGAACATCATTGATTCCAGAGGAGGTGGCACTGATCTCTTTGAAGATGTAATTTGATTCTCTAGCCAGAAGTCTCGACAGAGTTGTCTTGCCGCAACTGGGTTGTTTTAACATGAACCCATGCCTTGTCAAGTGAACCATATTCACTCACCCTGGTGGACCCCAGAATATGATGCTACCCAAGTTTCCGGATCTGAGCAAGTTCCTTAGCAGCGAATGGGGGCCTGTTAAATGCACTTGTCCAACAAACTCATCAAGACTCTGTGGACGGAGCCTTTCTGCTAGTGGTGTGCTGATCTTCGTGGCCACGTCGCATGTTCGCTTGTTAGCACATTCTTGGCTACCGGATACGGACTGCATCATGGACGAGGACAAGGGTTCGACTTTCCGCTTCTTCTTGGACGACCCTTCAAAGATCACCTCGGGGGATATGCGAGGTGGTTTCGGATTATTTCCTTGGCCCTGAGGGAATATTGGGGCCAGTTTGCCCTTGGATAGCCCTTTGGCATGCAACTGGCCTTCATCACTCGATTTATGCGTTGAGCACCCACTGTCTAGGTGGTTGTTAATATTGCGCTCGAGAACAGAGCATGAACATGCGGGACTGTGGATCGATCAACAATATTCAACCTTTGGAGAAAAACTGATGAGAAGCCTCGACCGACCAAGTTACTGCCTCGAGGACAAGACATGGTCAGTGGACGATCCCGACACACGCAATCCAGTAACCCACCAGAAGTCATGCGTCAGTTCTGTACCGATACACACGACAGTAAAGAGTCAGAGCGTGTCGGTCGCAAGACTAGCCCTCATGCTGCTCACTTTTGAGGCAGTACCACACTCCACTCAGGGTCACGACCGAGTCGGCCCGATAGACTCCCGACTACGGTAAAACCGGCGCCGTGTTCGGCACGACATTCAGCTCAAGTTCACGAAATAGGGTACATCTATTAGCTGTTGTGGTTCGCGCAGTGTCCCAAGTCAAACAGGGCTGTCCAAAAGGACACGTAGAAGTAGACATCCAACTTTTGAGTCTGGTATCACAATGAACGACCCCTCATGACCAAGTATCCCAACCATCCTGGGTGTTATATTGATCCTATGGCGAGAATGAGCACAGGAAACACGTAGCACGACATGGCTTACCTTGGAGGATGTTGTTCAGCTTGTTGACGCGAGATGATACGCTGAGATCAATGCTTTTGTCGCCAAAGTCGACTACGATCCCGCCCATGATAGAAGGGTTAACCTGGATGACGATGAGAAGAGGCGGAGCCAACAGTGCTAATACACAAACCTTGTTGACCACCTTCAAAGACTTGGCGTGTTGCGCGGCTTGCGATTGCTTGAGAATGGACTCGAGCTTGAACGCGGCATCTCTTGGAAGTGGTGCGGCCGAAGTGACGATGACCTCCAACTCGCCCCGGTAGTTGGCGACAAGCTCATTGAAGCTCTCAATGACACCTTGTGTCTCGCCCAGTCTGCCGTTTTCTGAAAGGACGACAAAGAGATTTTTGGTGATGTCGGAGACTGGCTCCTTCTTTGGACCCTCTGCCTTTGCATAGAGTGAAGCCAGACCATTGGCGCGTTCCTTTGCTGAGAGTGTCGGATTTGAGACGAACGCGTTCAGCTCGGGGGTTTCAACAATGGATTTCGAGATGGTGTCGAGTTCTGTCTGTACCTTGGAGAGTACTAGGGGCGACTTGGCCAGGGCTGCCGAGTAGAGAGCGTTGGAGTACTTGAGCGCAATGGACGAGGCCGCGCGCCGTCCGTGCGTGGACACTGCAGCAACGGAACGGAGGGTTGGCGACAGCATCAAGTAGAGACAAGCAGGAGGAGCGGAGTTTGGACGCGTAGCCATACTAGCCGGCTTCCCCCGGAGTGTAGGGTGCTGAAATGGAATATAGTTCCCACGAATCAATTGGAGGAGTTTTCGTGTACTCTCCTCGCTCGTCCCGAGCTCGACATGCCTATCAACGGGGCACACACCACACCGTCTGTTCCAACGTCTCGTCCCTACTTCGTCCTCCTTACGGGCTTCGGTGTGAGTCCGCCCTATCCAGTAGTTTGATTCATTTCATCCACCTTGCTTGCACCTGACCTTCATCGGGACCAGCCATTCTCGCGCTATGCTATCAATCCCTCCTGGCTAGCCGTTCAGCCCCTTCATAACGCCGTCATACAGGTCGAGGTCCCGCCTGATTCAGTGACCCATAGCGACCCCCGAAACCCTCTCTCATCGGTCCCCATCTCCGATCCCACGCCAACCCTCCGCGAGATTCGCATAACAGCCCTCAATGTACCTGTCACATATGAGGACGTGTTATCCATTGTCCCAGGTGTTCACGCCCATCCCCCTGTTCTCCCCCCAATAGAAGATGCATCCCCTCCTCCCCCAAATGGTTACGATCTTGTACTCCATGTCGGAGTCGCTGGTCGTGGACCACTGCGGATCGAAAGAACGGGGCATAAGTTCGGTTATAATATGAAGGATGCGAATAAGTATCATGCGCCCATCGTTCGTGTTGCCCATGATGAGGCGAGTCGGGGTCCTTCTGAACCATCGCCAGCGGAGCGGATGGAGAGAGTACGATTGGGATATGACATTGAAGGCCCCATCGAAGGTGGTGAACCTCCGAAACGTGGATTTGGAAAGGGGTATGAATCATTTCCAGAAGAACTCTACACCGACGTCGATGTCGAAAAACTTGTACATCATCTGAAAAAATCCGGCATCGAGGTGAGCGTACTGTTCTCTACCCGTGACATTATTCTGTGTGGACCTGATTCGTGTGTTTTTGATTCTTTTTTGTTTATTTTATTTTTCTCCTTGCAGCAAGTATACTCTTCCCTAGATGCTGGTCATTATTTGTGCGACTTCATCTACTATTGCTCCTTGGCGGAGAGTAGACGTTCCACTCCCAAGACTGATAAGCCGACGACCAAGGTACTTTTCGTACACTGTCCTCCGGTAGATCAACCCCTGAGCACAGAGCAAGTCACTGAGGCAATCAAGAAGTCGATTATCTGGCTATGCACGTGTCCTGTTTAGTGATTTGACTGACTTACTACTGATGGCTACGATACCAACTTTTTTTTCTTTTCTTTCTTACATAGATGAGGGACTTTGTAGTGGGATCCCTTCGGCTTTTTGTTTGTTTTACAGTTGGGCATTCTCTTGTATCTGGGCATTGAGCCGACCCATTGAGGTACTCTCGAGGTTGGAATAGGTGGCATTAATTGATCGTAGTCGTCGAGCGAGTATCTTGTCCTTTCTCCAACCACGACTCGTGATGTGTTTGGTGATAACGTTTACGTATGGTCTTGCAGACACGCCTGCTGTGTGGGTCGTACAGCACATACTTGGCGACCACGGCAAGTTCGGCTGGCACGTTCGAGCGTGTCCGCAGACACCATGTCGGACGCAACCGGTCAGTCTTTCTCAAGAATTCGTCTTGGAAACCGCTCAAAGACCACATCGGCCCGAGCGCGAGATCGACATTAAAACCACACCATCCAGTTCCTCTCGGGATATCGTCCCTCGACCATGTCTACCAACATTACCTTCCACGAAGGTAAATGCGCCTGTTGCGTCTTTGATATCCCCAAGTGACTGACGACACTCCGGCCTTGCAGGCTCCGTTAGCGCCGTCGAGCGAACCGAATTGCTCAAACAGAGGGGAGTTACAATCTGGCTAACCGGCCTGAGCGGGAGCGGAAAGGTTGGCGCAACCTCGTCATGGGGGCTTTCCGGACCTTGACTCACTCCCACCACCCGCATAGTCTACCATTGCGTGTGCTCTCGAACAGCACCTCTTGCATGAACGCAAGTTTTCCTACCGTCTGGACGGCGACAACATCCGCTTCGGATTGAACAAGGATCTCGGCTTCGATGAGAAATCCAGAGTCGAAAATATCAGACGAATCGGAGAGGTATAAAGGCATCACAAACACATCAACTTATCTAATCTGATAGATCACGCATCTGCCCAGGTTTCAAAGCTATTCGCAGACGCAGGCTGTATTACGATCACTGCCTTCATATCGCCCTATCGTGCAGACCGAGAAGTAGCTCGCCAACTCCATCAAAAAGCCAATCTGTCCTTTGTCGAGGTCTTCGTTGATGCTCCTCTCACCATCGTAGAGCAGCGTGACCCAAAGGGACTGTACAAGAAAGCCCGCGCTGGAGAGATTAAAGGTGAGCTGATCCGCCATTACTCTAGCACAAGCTTCATCCGCGAACATCAGATTTCACTGGAATATCCGCACCATACGAGGCGCCAGCGCACCCTGAAATCCATATCAGAACCGATCAGTGCGACGTCAAACAGGCAGTAGAGGAAATCGCGAGATACCTGAGCACTCACAACTATATCTGAGGTCGCCAAAGATAATCCAGATAGATGCAGAACGTAGTTCACTAGGGAAGTGCAGGGTATGGAAAATAAAATCTGTCGGTACCAGTAGATGACTAGCAACGCGATGCGAACACGGGGAATCATTCCGAAACCAGCGTCTTTCAAGCATGTTCCATCGTAGGGGCACGCCATGATTGCACGCGAGTACTGCTCTCCGCACTACTATTAGCGCTGAGGCTTGCTTGCTCTGCTGGAGTCTCCTCTTGCTCCTCCGCTATTGCGTCGCCACCTGATTGTTCTAGCATATTTGCAAAACCGACCTCAATGACAGACAACCATCTCGTCAGGTCATCCACCGTGCGAGCCAGGTAAGAATTCGTAGCCACTTGTGACTCCGTGAGAGATACAAAGTCGAGCGGTTGGATAGGTGGACCAAGAGTGGATTCCACGGGCACCGATGTCAATGATAGCGATGTGGCATGAGAAAACTTGCTGAAACCAGATTTACCCCGCCCGTCAACGCGTGGCGGCGAACTGCTTCTCGTATTGGGAAGTGATATTGTTGATACATTCGCGTCCGCACGGATGCCCAGGTTGTGCGAACCGAGTGGTGTGGGTGGAGGCATGCTGAATTGAGAGCTTGGAACAATAGTGGATGGAGACGAGAATAAGTCAGTCATTTCCGCTTGATGCTCGGATGTGTGAAGGGGAACCTGACAAAATCAATGCAAAATCGAGCAGGAAGAAAACGTGATAGGCTTTACCTTTGCCGAGTCTTTCTGCCCTGGTAGGATCAAACTTTTTGCGGAATGTGAGCCATCACTTCCTTTACTGGAAGAACTGCCGCTCCTATCTCGTACCGCAAATGGCCTGACAGGGGGCACGAGGGGTGATGGTGGTGTGCTCTCCATGTCGGCAAGTGAAGCTTGCCGGCTGGGTCTCCTTCCGGGAGGAACCTCAGAAGGAGAACTTTCGACCGGAGAAGAGTCTACATCGGTCGCGTTAGTAGACCGTGCTCTAGTTACTGGCGAAGGGCTCGTTGGAGCAAGGCGAGAAGCAGGTAGTGAAGGGGCAGTATCCTGAGAGTATCGAGGCCGATGGCTTGGGAAGGAAAACTCGTTGTATCTAGCCAATTGGACATCGTCTACTCCCTCAGGGAGCACAGCCTTCGTGCCAGCAAACTCCCGTGCAGGTGACGAAGGGGGTACAGCCGTTGGTGTAATTGTTGGTAGTGGATGCAGAAGTGATGGTCGGAGAGTGCAGTTTAGTGTGGCATCATCGTCAAAGAGGCCACGCAATGAGGTCGGTAAGCGGGTTGGCGCAGGACGTAGTGTGGAACCCACGGAAGGCGTGTCAATGGAATCAGGGATCTCCAGATCGTCCGCCTCATTTGATGCATTCATGAACGTACTACGCCTGACGGTATCAAACACCCATAGGTCGTCGTCCTCTCCAGCGGTCTTTTGTACGCTGCGGTGCATGAGTAGAATTCTCCCCATACCACGAGCAGATCTTACTCTTTATTCTTCTCAGCCTCCCAGTCAAGAGGTTCTGCAAGACTAACTCTGGTTCCGCCACTCTGAATCCAGGCATCGTACCTGAGGATTAGTTCTCTTAATATAGATATGTTCACTTTTGAAGCGGATTTGATCCACTTTGTCTTGGCGAGCTCGTCCGCAGAAAGACGCTGGAAAGAACATCAGTAGGGCGATCAGATCATGAGTTTTAGATACACACGTCATTAGGTGATTCCCGAAGGCAATGAGAAACAAAATCCCTCATGTCCTTGCTACCATCCGCTTCCCCTAATCTCGGAGGTTTGACTTTGGCAATCAGTTGCATGACTTTGATCGCATCTCTCAGGTCTGAATGTGGGGGGGCACCTTTGGCCATCTCATATATCATGATACCCAAACTCCAAATGTCCGCTTTGCTGTCGTACACGGGTGTTGGTTGGGCTACCTCTGGTGCCATCCAGTTCGGGGTACCCATGAGTGTATTTCTCTTGCTTGTCGTTGTAGCCGATAATGCAGAGACGCCGAAGTCGCATATCATGACTTTACCGGTTGCGGTGATGAGTATGTTTGCGGCCTTGATGTCACGATGCATGATTGCGGATCTGTGGAGGTAGGCGAGTCCGACGAGAACTTCGCGCGTGATAACGACGATAAAGCGCTCTTCGAGAACCCCATCCTTGGAAGTTTGCATGAGGGTACGCACACTACCTCCCTGTGCGAGCTCCATGGCGATCCAGACACGTGGACCATCTAGAAAGCAACCATAGTATTTGGTGACATTGGGAGCATCACGAAGCTGGGTCAGGAGTGCCACTTCGCGCTGGATCGCCTCGACATCATCGTCTGCCGTGTCCAGGTTGATGATCTTGAGTGCCACGATATTTCCAGTGGGCAGATGGACACCCTTGTGGACGGAGCCGTAGGCACCCTTTCCGACTATTTCAAGACGTCGGAAGAGCTGGTGCACGGAAGGCTGCGCCATTCTCAAAGGCAGCCGGCCGGTCAAAGGAGATGGCAAGGACGATGTGTGGTGGTAGTTGATGGGAGGACAAACTAGACGACGTTATTTAGCATGGCTGTCCTGGACATGGAAGGTGTACGGCGTGGGAATCTGATACTCTACGCCTTGCCTCCACTTGAGATGTTGACTACGAGTTTGTTTTCCTCCTTCGTCAGAGCGACTCGGACGATCCACCCCACCTTGTTCGCTGGTGCCAGGATAGCGAATTCTCTTAGATGGACACTCCCGCTTCGCCTCGCTGACATGACCAGTATCCGTTTTGCCTCACGCGGTACGGAGTACCAGCCCTCGCAGCGAGTGAGGAAGAGGAAATACGGGTTTCTCGCGAGGAAAAGAACTGCAAGCGGACGCAAGGTTCTTCAACGCCGTCGTGCCAAGGGTCGGATGTTCCTCAGTCACTGACATGCCTCTAGTAGTATGTTTCCAAAAGACATCTGAACTCTTGTTGAAGGAATTTACAGGTCCCTGGAGAAGCAGTTACCCTCGCTGGTGGAGGAAGAGTCTGCGCTGCGTGCTGAATTTTGGTTTGTCGCGGTCAGGGAGTCGACGGAGCCCATTAGTCGAGGTCTCAGCCCAAGGGTGTAGCGAAGCGTAGTCGTAGTGGGTTTCTAGAAAAGGCAATCGACCCCCTTCCTCGTATCTTCCCCGCTTTATGAGTCAACATCTCCCCAGAGAACGAGCGTATTGTAGCCATGGATTTCACTGTGGACCCCGTCCAGTCGGTTCCACGGGAATTTCTAGCTGTCATCCTCGCAGGCTTTGGCAACGAGTGAGCACGACGGGCTGACCGTGCGCCCCTCAACACTTACTCTCTTCAGGCTCCTCCCTTTGACAGGTGACGTTGGTGATGAACCTTTTCCCAAAGCACTACTCCCCATCTCCAATAGGCCCATGATCGACTATGCCCTCTCCTGGGTCGAGCAGTCTGGGATCAAAGGTACGGCCCGTCTTGATCTGATCAGTGCATGTCGCAGATAGAACTCCCAGACCTCCTTCTAATTTGCCCTTCGTCGCATCGCTCCTCCATATCTCACTATATTCATTCTGAATCTCCCGTATCCTCTTCGTCATTGCGCGTGGACATCCAGTCATTCGACGAGACACAGGAGCTCAATGTGGGGACGTGCTCTATCCTTAGGCACTTTTCCAGCCGCATTCAAGAGGACTTTGTTTTGCTCCCTTGTGACTTTATTCCTCCCCCAGCGCTCCCTCTTTCGACTCTTCTGAACAAATTTCGCTCGGAAACTACTTCAGATGGCGCAATCGCCACCGTTTGTTGGTTCGAGTCACCCAAGTCGGGAAAATTCTTGGTTCCTGACGAGTGGGGTTGTCACTCGCAGTCTTGTCCTATTGTCTGGGACAACTCGACGGGCACGTTGCTGTACATTGAAACCCTTGACGACACGGACAAGAACGCGGAAGAGCTCGAGTTGAGAATGAACCTACTTTCTCGATACCCTCGAGCAAGGCTTTCATCCAAGTTTCAGGACTCTCATGTCTACGTTTGCAAACGTGAAGTACTCGATGCTTTGCATCGCAAGACTGGTTTGGATTCCCTACGGGAGGACTTTCTCCCCTGGTTATGCAAGGTTCACTATCAGGCAACGAAACGCTTAAAGTATGGACGCGGTACGAGAATCTTACCAGTCGATGCTAAATCCACTTGACAATTCTTTCACAGTACTTGGCTCGCTCACCAACTTGGCGGCGCGTTCCACACCTATGAGACATTCTACTCTTCACACAGTTGGCACCATGAAGATCAAAGGGTCAGTATACAACCACTCGGCTGCATCATCACCAATCCAACTCGGTCGAGACCTGGGATACTCCGTGCCACCCAGCCCAACAGGCTCTGACAACGTTTGTTTGGAGACAAGCAGCCTCAGAGTCAGTGTTATCATCCACCGAGAGGAAGACGGTTATTGTGTTCGAACCAATAATTTACCCGCCTATTTAGAAGCAAACCGACATGTATGTCCCCCCACATACATATTACTTATCTTAATTCACCATGACACATAGTTCATCAATGATACTTCTTATACCCTACCCGCTAACCCGCAGAAACGGGCACTCATCGATGCAAAAGCATCAATCTCGCCTGATTCCACGATCGGCGATTTCACAAAAGTCGACGAGAAAACGACCATTAAAAAATCAGTTATAGGAAAGCATTGCATCATTGGAAAGATGGCAAAAATTATCGGCTGTGTGTTGCTTGATCACTGCGTGGTCTCGGACGGGTGAGCACGCAAGGCTCAGCGCCTTCATATGACCCGCTGAACTTGATACAGCGCAAAACTCGAAGGTTCTATTCTCGGAAGGAACACAAGAGTCGGGTGCAAGGCCGAATTAGTTCGGTGCGTCACGCAGGGCGGGTATGAAGTAAAGGAGAACGGTGAGATCTGGTGCACCGCATATCTTTTTTGTTTTCACCTACAGGCCCGTCCTAGAGACCTACCGGAACGAGAAGCTTGACATCTCCGACTGGGGAGCGGAGAACGAGGATCCGACAGAGGATGAAGACGAGGACTCAAACGAGAGCGATGAGGCAGCCCAGTAGAGCCGCTGGTATTCACCTAGTAACAGGAACAATGTGCTACAGAGTAACCCAGGCGCCATTAGTATCGTCTTGTCATCGTACTCGCTGTGACATCGAGTGTCCTGCCATTTGGTTTCCAAGACCCTGTGCAAACCGAGAACCGCGACCACGGGTACCACCTATCGTGTGTTTCATTCAATCGGTCTGCACAAATCATAGAATCATGTCTTACCACGTAAGCCACCTCTCGTTCTGTCCCCTTTACCGCGACGCTCTTGGGTTTGTTCACCTCGTTTCTCGCCTTTCGCATCTCCCCTATCTCCCCACCCCATAGTGCTACTAAGTTTCACGTCCAACGCCTTTTCATTCTGCTCCACCATATTGCTGACTTTCTCGGCGATGACCTGGGCAAGTTGTTGCGGGCGTGAGAGTTCAATACGATGAAAAACGACAACGCCAGTGGATTGATCCAACGATGCAGACAGCTCCTCATTCCAAATCATCTTTGAAATTATGGACGTCACAGTCCTGAGTGGCAATACGAACGTTCGCGAAAGAAGGGAAAGAGAAAGGGTGGAGTATAACGGAGCATATGTGAACAAGTATGTCCGAAGACCCTGCTCTTGAATGCGCCTAAAGATGTTAACTTTAATGTTTCCATTGCCGAATGAAGGGTAACGGCTTACTTGGCCAGCATCTCTTTAACCGACCCACATTCTGGCATAAGACTCCAAATTTTGATGCTCTGGATGAGATCGCGGCACTTCTCCCATTCGCCGTCTTGAAGTGCTTTACTCGCTTGCATTATATGGTCGCGTGTACTCTCAGGAGGACCCGTAAAAACTTGGCGGTCCGCGAAATCCAATAGACGACGGAAAGGTTTCGAAATGACCTTTCTCTTCTGTTCTTCCGAATCGATAGAAGCGAGCAATGGGATCTCAACCAGCATGCTTGATACAAGAAACGCAGCCTCTAGGAGTTCTGTGTTGATGTGCATGTGGAAGGGAAGCTGCCTCGCTCGCTCGGCTCGTTCTTGTTCGGGGGTAAGCTGTGCTTGGAACCGCTGTTGATGGACACCCTGGGCCAGAAGTTCTTTGACACGTTGCGTTGCGAAGATGTCTTGAAGCATCGCCTGCGATTCCTTAATCAAACCACAGCGGAAGGCACATAAACCAAGTTGTACAACAGTACGGTTGTAGAGTATCTGCGTAGCCACATCAGCAGAGTGAATGGATTCTTGAAGATGTGACATTAGTAGCATGTCGCGAGCAGTATAAAAGTCGTTATGAAGAGCGTGGTGGTAGATGTGACTTAGTATAGCCCTGGTGCGCAGCAACGAGTTATCGGCTTTGTAAAGATGGACACATAGAGCGTGGATTAGGCTTGACGTAGTGGAAGATAAGGCCAGTGTAATACTCGGAGAGACCTCCGATGTACCAAGGGAAGATTCAAGGGCACTGACGACTGCATCTGGCTGAAGGAGGACTGAGCAAAATAGATCGTCGTACAGTTTTTAGAACTGTACCTTCGAATAGATGTGCTCAAGACGTCGCATAATTACCCGTGCGAGTGGTTCTGGTTGCAAACAGCTTTCGTAGAACGCTTGTGCACGACATATTGTCCGGTAGAGTACTTTCTCATCCTTGAGACGATCCATGTATTCCGTGCCGTGAGGGTCGATGTTTTGCAGACTCTTGGTAAACTCGTCATCGAGACGATCTACAAAACTAATGATGCTACCTCTGATACGAACGACACCGTCCGGCTCAGTGTCAGGGGAACGTTCAACGAGTTCATCGTAATCGTCTGTATTCTCCTGCACTGAATATGCAGAGTCTTTGGCAACAATCGAGATGAGCTTATCAACCTCGCGTTGCGCCGCCAGCCATAAATCTAGCGGCATGTAGGTTGCCATCGACGAGTTGTAATCAAACCGTGAAGAAACTAAGGCCAAAAGGACGCGGATGCGCTGGTATGATGTAACAGCGACTTCGAGCAGTTTCTCTAGAATGCGCATTTGTTCTCCTCGATCCGTGTTCTAAGGCGATTATGAACTATAAGGCGAACAGTGACCAAACTCCACAGACCTTTTTTCCTCTAGCCTCATGCACAATCTTGAGGGTCTTGAAGATGGCGTCCGCGGTGAACTGCATGGCTTTGCCGCCTTTTCCGACTGTTGTGAATTGGTCCTCCGAGACAGAATTTTCTTCTTCGCTGACAGTATCGACAACTTTCTTTGACTTCTTCGTCACCTTTATAGATGCAGCCTCGACCGGTTGAGTATGTAGAACATACTCGCGCTCAAAGGCCTCCGGGTCCTGCAGGACGTTTGAACAAGAACTATGGACGTGAATGAATCTCTTACAGCGTTATACTGAGATATCTCCTTTTCGTGCTCCTTGATCGCTTTCCTAACCTTTTGTTTCGTGGAATTTAGTGCACGTGCATTCACTGCATTCATCTTCTTTTTTGCCTCTTTTTCCTTGGCCAAGGCCGCATTCAAGGAATCTTCAAGGCTCGTGAGCGTTTTGAGGAAAAATGGGGGGATGGGCTCTGCAATATTGCTCTGGCGTTGTACGAGACGCAACAATTTATCAAATTCTTGAATTCAAATCAGTGTTGGGGAATGCAGACCAGAGGACGAAGCGAACCCGCAGATATGACCACCCAGTTGTTGATTTTAAGAGCATTATCCATCGCTTTACCGGTAGCCTCGATCTCCTCGAGACGTTTGTCCTTGGAACTTTTGACGACACGTTTCACGTCCTCGTCTTCTTCGCTTTCCTCGTCGGAGTCGCTGCGCAGAAATCTTCCCTTTTTCTTCCCCGGTTCGGGCTCGATCTCTTCTTCAGACTCTGTCTCCGACTCAGAACTGCTGGAGTCACTACCGGCTGTACGAAGGAATCGAGACATCCCGGTTGGTTTTACTGCTGGCTTTGGGGGTGCCTCTTCATCGCCGCTAGTAAGGAGTTCTTCGTCGGATTCCTCAGTATCGGAATCAGAGTCGCCCACTTGTCTGAAGAAACGGGACATGATTGCGTCTGTCAGATCGTTATCGCACAAAGCTCGGCTCGTAAATTTTTGTTACTGCAACGCGTGAGAGTTCAGAGTAGGATGTTTACGTAAACCATAGCTAATATGCACGAATTAACAACCGAAAAGCATACCGACAGCGGGTCAGAAAGACAGCGTCTGTGCCAACCTCGGAGCAAGGACTAGAAAACATCCAGCGAATGAGGACAGTCAGAGGCAATATGTCCATAGCCTTCGCAGTCCACACAGTACAGTTCCGAGCTTGAGCTGGGTTTAGCCCGTGCCAGCGGTGCAGGCGCGTCTTCCTTGAGGAGATCGCATGTGAAGATGTCATGGCCGGGTCGCTCGCAAATCTCACACAAGTCTTCACGCGAGGCAGAGCGCACATCATCTTCACTGCTCACCACAGTCGACGCACTGGACACTCGATGTTGTCCAGCATTGGCTAGTTCCATGCTACTCTTTGATGATTTCTTGGATCGAGAAAGCTTCTCTTGCAGCCGTTCAACTTCCTGCTCTAGCTCGTCCTTTAGACTAGAGTAAGTACCTGCCAGCGTTTCTGATGCGTTGACGCACTTCGCGGTAGATCTGTGGGTAGAGACGTCAGTCACAGTTCAGCCACGAACCGGATCCTTGAATCACCTTTGATTCAATGAGTGTCTCAAGTTCACTGATCTCCTTGTTAAGCTGCATCTTTCTCAGTTCTAGTCTGCTTCCTGGCGATATCATACTCACGTCGTGCGTTACTCGAGCCGTCTTCATCTCCGCCTCTGCCAGTCGTTTCCTGAGTTGCTCAAGCTCACACTACGATACCTAAGGTGACGAATAGTTACGACAACACAAAGGTCACAACACACCTCATATTTCGTCTGAAGATCCGACGAGTGGCTCGAGGAGTGTTCACCAGCATCAAGGACAGCTTCTTGTTTTAACAGGTTTTGTTCAACGTTATCTTCGAGGATCTTGAGCTCCTGAAGGACGTGTTAAAATGATATGGCAATAACCAACAGGAACATGCCTGTCGCAGCTGGTCAGTTTCAGATACTAGAAGCCCGTTTTCAGCTTCTAGCAATTTGTTGCGCTGAGCGACAGCCAGCATCTCCTTCTGCAGCTCCTGAACAATGTGCCTGAAATCTTTTTAGTTCACGCGAGGGTCCGTTTCCACATGGCGTACTTGAGGCCCTTGATCTCCTCTGGCTCATGTTTAGACGGTGATTTGGGGAGTTCAGATAGGCCATTCATTGGCAACTCGCGATTCAGTTTCTTCCGGAGGCCCTCCAGCTCTGCTGATCGCTCGTCTAAAGCCATGCGTAGTGATTGAGCCTCGGCTTGTTCATGCTCAAACATCGAGCGCCAACGAGTATCCTACAAGGAGAGATAAGTTAAAATCACACTGAAATGATGTCGCCGACCTCTGTATTACTTGTCTGCACGTCAGATCGTGAGGCTGATCGCGAGAGCTCGAGCTCATCCTTCAGATCTCGGATTTCATTCATCAATCGATCACGCTCTATGGCGGCTTGACGGGACACGCCAGCAACTCTCAAGGACACGTCGGCGCCCATATCGGCTGTCTGAGAGAGATCAGTGGTAATACAAGGACGAGGGTACCACATACTGCGGCATCCGTGCGCAGAAACTCAATCTCAGCCCTCGCATTCTCCAGCGCAAGAGTGCTCTCTCTCAGTGCCTCTTCAACTTCTTCGACGCGACTCTTAGCTAATGCTTCAGCCTTTGCAACTTGTTCCACAGCCTTGCGACCCTCGGTCAACTCATTTCGCATAGACTCCTCCTTCTCCTTAAAGCGCTTCATTTTTTCTCTGATAGCAACCTCTTCCCTTTCTGCGGATGCACGGGCATCCTCAAGACTGTCTTCCATCATGGAAAGTTTCTTCTGAAGGTGTTGAACTTGCTCTCGTAGCGTTTCGTTGTCGATTTCAATAGCTGAGGCGGCCTGCTGTGCCGCAAGGCCAGGTGAGGGTGGAACCGCCGCCTTTCTCACCTGATCTTCGAGTGTAATGATCTTATCCTCCAGTTCATACCGCCGCGAGTCCGCTGCGCTGAGTCGTTCTTCGTAAAGTGCGATCGTTTCCTAACAATCGAAGTGTTAGAGTCGGGAAGTAGGAACTTGGCCCCCCTTACTTGTCCTGCTTGACGAAGTTCATCGATCTGTGATCCCAGTTCTTTTCGCTCTGCATCGAGCTCGATTGAGATCTTCTCGAGCCGTGCCTCTAAAAGGCTGATTTCCGCGTTCTTGGCCCGCAATAGAGCATTGCTTTCGTGCTCTGCACCTTCTTTCACTTCAATAGCTTCTTTGAGATTCCTGACCAACGCTTCGCTACCGTCGAGCTTGGCTTGCGCATCATTCAGGCGTGCTTCGTTTTCCACTCTGGCACGTTCTAATTCTGCTGCAGCCTGCGCATTCGATCGCTCAAGAGATTCTATCCTAGAATCTTTTTCACTTGACCTCCGTTCCGTGACACGCAATTCCTTCTCTGCTTCTGCTGCAGTAGCAAGAGCAGAATCACGATCCTTCATCAAAGTCTGCCGTTGTTCAAGGTCTGAACGAAGTGAATAGACCGTTTCTTGCAAGGTTATTCTTTCCTGCTGGAGGGTCTCTACCTGGGTCTTGAGAGTGGATATCATGGATTCATAAGCTTCAGTCGCGTTGGCATCGGCGGTAGACTGGATATGATATGGTGATGAGACAGGCCGAGTGTCACCAGAGTCTGGAACAGGTATGTTGCCTATGAGTTGATTTATTTTATCCTGCAAGGCCAGACTGGATGCGGTAAGATCCAAAGAGGAGGGGGGACGGTTCCTTGAGGGATCATCTCGTGTGGGTTCGTCATTGAGGGAGTAAGTAGAGCCGAATGACGCAGATCGAACCGGAGACGCAGGGGGCGGCATGGCGACGGCACTGGGGACTCTGTGTCTAGGCGTGTTGAGGGAAGCTCTGGGCTTGGGTCCAGGCACAAGCGAGCCATTCAAGGAATTAGAAGTCCTTGCTGACTTTGGAGTAGTAAATGGAGAATCGGACGATCGTGCACCACCGTCTACATTCAGAGAATTACGAGACGGGGAAGCTGGTGCTTTGAGGAAATACTCGGTCTGGGTGGGACTTGAGCGCGAATTCAACTGTTTGGCAGTCAAGCCGATGTATTTAGAAGCTCTAGAGCCTGAAGTTATCTGTATCTCCAGTGAAGGTAGGACTTGGGACTGAGACTTCCCAAGATTGGCGACTGGCTTGGGCTTTCGTGCAGCTGGGGTGGCACCCGGGGTGATACGGCCTGCCACGCCAAGCAGATTTGTCCTACTGTCATGTGGTGTGACCCTTCCATACGAAGTAGAAGGGGTAACATGCCCAACACTGATGGAGAAGGGGGCTGAGGGAGTCACTCGTCCAGAAAGCGACGGTGTTATACGATCGCTGCGAGAGGATGAAACGGATGGCGGTCGACAATTTGGGCCTACGGTAGGGGGAGAGAGCTTCGTGGCCGCCACAAACACGCCGCAACTTGGGGGACACGCGAAATATCGTTTCCTGCATAGCAGCATTAGTGGATAAGGGGACGCAGACCCGCAGCAGACTTGCACGGACGGGTTGTGCAGGACGAATCGAGAGCAGCGGTGTCATTTTGTTGTTTAAGATACGTCAGACTCACCCATTAACAGACCCGTCATTTTTGCCCTTTCCGGCGAATCCCCCGCCAAGCTCCACGCCAGCCCACAGGCCGGGCTTCCCGTCTATTTCTCCAACATACCTCAGAATACCTTCATAACCAAGGGATTCGATCCTAACGTTGTCACCGATCTCAAAGGTTCTACCAGCACGGCTGACACTCCGGGGAACTACATCAGATTGACGACTGGGAGGACGTGCAGTTGGTGTTTTGGCACGCAGTGGGGGCGCAGACGTAACGGAGGGGCGACCCGTGACGGAGCGTCTTCCGGACTGAAGGGCAGAGAAACTAGACTTGGGAGATGGGGGCGAGGAGGAGGGATTGTGGGTGAGGCTGGCGCGATGTTGTGCGGGGTCATTGGTCTTGATAGCTTCTGCAAATGCACGGGAAGCGTAGTCGTCGGCGTTGAGTACAGGGCGGACGTTAGCACTAGACGCAGAACGAAATCTGCCTGGGGTGGGTATACTGCTCGTCGTCTTCCCTGGCGTCGGGATGGCCGACATCCTCATCTTCCCCGGCGTAGCGGACATGGCGTTGATTGCGGACACACAAATACCAATCAAAACTCGTCCATGCTCATCACGTGACGAGGTATGGAGTGCATTACAGAAAAAAAAAAAAAGACAAAACGAGAAGAAAACACGACCAACTAGCCACGCTTCTTCGACACACCGACAGTCTTCCCGCGACGACCTGCCGCCGTGTGAGTTGTATTGCCCCATAACGTGGCCGTCTATCCACTCACCGGTCGTTTTAGTGTGTTGCCCACGTACTCGCAATCCCCAGAAATGTCTCAGACCGCGGTGTGCCCGAATCTTTTTCAATCGCTCTAGATCGTCACGCAATTTCGAGTCAACCGCATTCGACAAAATCTGCACGTTTTTGCCGTCGACAATGTCCTTTTGTCTGTTCAAGAACCAGGTGGGAATCTTGAACTGAGTGGGATTTTGGATGATGGTCACAATACGCTCGAGCTCGTCCGAGTTGAGTTCTCCAGCACTGTATGACGTGAGCAACCCGAGCCATGGTCTACAGAAGAACCCACCGCTTGTTGAGGTCCACATCGGCCTTCTTGCACACAAGATTTGCGTAGCGACGGCCAACACCCTTGATCTCTGTCAAGGCGTACATAATCTTGCGCTTGCCATCCACGTTGGTGTTCAACAAACGCAGAATGTGCTTGATAGGGAATGAGTATAGCACTCAGGGACAAGGAAGAAGGTCCACACCTGAAACTGTTGGTGGGGTTCTGGGACAACGAGAGACATGGTGAAGATAAGTCTAGACGATAATGAATATTATCAGCTCCACATCCAAGGCCAACATGGTACATCCGGCAAAAAGGTCGATCTCCATTGAGTCACGATGGTCTTGGAAGCCAGGTCCACCGCCGCCAAAACCCCCCCGTGCGTTTCAAGAGTGTCCTTACCTTGACTGAATCGATCTCGAGGATGTCGCCAACGTTGTCGGTGGCCGTGAGGTTCGTCTGATCGGAGTTTCAATAGCCTGGCCACTGCCGAGAGCGTGGTCACGTGGCCAAGTGGCACTGCGACACGTCTGGGACGCGTCCACACTCTGTTGGGATTTCAGGTTGCTTGCTACATGACACTCAGCATTCGTTCCTTCTTCCTATATTCAATCCATTCGTCATCTCGATGTCAATAACGACGGTGAGCACGACATGCGTCCTGTTTCAAGACTACAACTAATTCTGGTTTAGTGTGATTCTCCAGAAACCCTCAGAAGAGAAATTGATACAGTCCGCAAGAAAGTCATCCTTGATGAGACCGAAGACACATGGGATACAATTACACAAGGTATTCTGCACCTAACTCGCACCTGCAATAATGGTGGCTGCGAGTTTCCTTCTGAATTGGTCGCCGGCATCCGCTTAATATCCAGATCAATAAACAACGCTTTGAATTCTGAGCGTAGCAGGTTGTCCGGCGCTGCAGTCGAGCTCCTCACAGCATTAGCAACCGGACTGGGCCCGTCATTTGAACCTTTAGTATCGCAATTTGTTCCAACCCTGCTGGCTTTGTGCGGTCGTACGAATAAGGTCTTCACCTCGCGTGCTAGGGCATGCATTCTCGCTATCGTTCAGCACACTCGTCTTCCATCTCTCTTACCCTATCTTGCTGAGCTGGCCAACCACAAGTCTGTGTTTCCTCGTTTGACAGCTGCAGAAGGCATCTTGGCTTGTCTTAACTGTTTCAATCCTCCTGACTTGGAGAAAGAGACCCGAATCCGTGTTGTCGAAGATTTTATCAAGTTGACAGCACGTGATGCCAGTGCGGATGTCCGAAAGACCAGCAAGGCGGCTTTCAAAGCTTACAAAACGTTGATGCCCGCAAGGGTAGACAGGTAGGTTAAATAATGTTTCGCGTGTATTATAGCTGAGTTTTTTTTTTCCAGCTTCGTTGCTCCGCTTACCCCTGTAGTAAAGAAATACCTCGATATCCCGACTGGCCCGTCAGCCACCCTTAGCAGCTCGTCCAGTGTAGGGCAGCAGCAAACTAGCAGGCCCTCTAGTCGCGCGAACAACAAAGTCATGGAAGCAGGCCAACGACCTGCAAGCACCACGCTTTCCAGACCACCCGTTCGCACAGTCACAGACGATATAACCCATGGCACTCGCCAACGCCCAATCATCCGCAACCTTCCGACCGCAGTTGACAATCGTGCTCCTCGACAAAAGACCACGTCCCAAATACAGCGTGATCCTCCCCAATCTCGCAGTGTACACATCAACGTACAGTCTTCAGGTACTGCACAACGTTGTATCGTACCGACATCTGTACCTACCCGTCAAGTTGCTCAGCATCCTCCGTCAGGTGCCGCTCGAGTCCTGCCTGCTCGGACTGGATCTTCAACCGGAGGTCCTCAGCGCCCTCCATCTGTGCAAATGAAACCTCCAGACAGACTTAAAGTGACTGGGGATGGTGCTAAAAGGATACCGCTTCCATCTGCACCCGCGAATGAGTACGCTGGCAGACAAATCGCTGCGACGACTAGCTCGACACATCAGGCAGGCAGCACTGTCGATCAATCTCACTCCAAGCCTCCTAGCCGAAGTGTGGACACAGCGGCCTTTGGAAGAACGACTGTCGGTCGAAAAGCCCCTGAAGGCACCCGGTCTGTCTCAATCAAACCGGTCAACGGATCTGCTCCAATGGGCCCAGGAGTGGTTACACGTTCTCATAAACCCTCAGGGAAGGATGAAGTGAGGGCTCCTAGTGGGACAGCACCTCATCGGCGTCCCGCGGTGAATATGCAGAAGGGCACACGTCCTCTGGTCAAGGCTGAGCGAAGGGAGTCATCT
>JBBPKD010000360.1:0-22672 GCA_038089075.1 Singerocomus inundabilis
TTGAACTTGGTGAATTGACACTACCAAGTTACTAGCTACTAGCTACAAGTAGATAGCCTTATATAGTAACACATACCCACAGATACACGAGTATACTGTACACAGCGCCCCTATTGTTTGCCCTAAGTGAAATAACTGTGGTTCTACTGTACAGTAGATTAGATAACCATATCTACCTGTATATAAGAGCTTCTAGCTCCACATTTAATATACAGGGAGGCTTTTTACCATTGTATCACCTCTCTGGTGAGTTCAGAGGTTCTTCCTCTGTAATGGTGCCCAAGTGGCTGCCCCAACCTCGGCTCAAGAACCTCATGGTAGAAGCAAGGAAATGGAAGATCAATCACAAGATGTGATGATCAAGGAAGTGATTGTGGCAGAGATCCCATCAAGGGTTCTGCAGGGTCATGAGTGATTGTACTGATCAATCAGGAAAGGCAGTAATAAGAAAGGCATGATAGCCTTGAGGTGATCAGAATAGAAGAGTGATTAGTGATGTCGTGAAGGGGTGAAGAGGTGAAGTGTGAAGTGTGATCATGTGACAGGGTGAAGGTGTGAAGGTGTGAAGGGACGGAAGAGGTCACGTGATCAGGGAAAAGGAAAGTCATGAGAATCGCAAGTACAATTCTCGTATCATAACAGGTAAACTGTGAACCCAATTGCATTCATCACCACAGACTCATACTGGCCTCTTCACCAGTTACAGTGACTCAGTTCCTTGACTTCTTGTTTTGCAATATATTGATGACCAACATCAATCTAAATGTCCACACATGTGTTATAATAATACAAATTTTTCTCGCAGCTTCACTTTTTGTTCTTGCTGTCTCCCAAACTGTGAAGCAGACAGTTGACATGTACAAAGCGACGAAGCAGCGGCGGCCAAATCGATACATGCAATAACTGGCGAAGGATGGTATCCTTTATTTCCTCGCGTACGTCTCAACTTTCTTCTATTGTTTCCATTCACTGCCGTTACGTTCTCTACGCCACGTTCCTCGAGTATTTGCATGCAAACTAATCATTCGTCCTTTGTGAACTTACAGGATCGTGTTTTTTAACGTTATTGCTCTGATCAAGTCTGGGGTCACATTGAACGCCACTTTGGGGTGGATCCTGAGCCAACTTTCTACCCTATGTTTATTCCCCATTATGCCCCGGTTTATCATCAGCGTGCGAGAGCTGTATGACCATGACATCCGCGGTCGTTGGCAGGGGATTGACTCCCAATTTGATATGTTATCGCAACCTATATCTAGCCAAAATGTGGCCACCTCGGCGATTGGGTTCGCGGATGTCACCCCGGGGCAAAACGAACCAGAGATGACCGAACTCGCGAGGGTGGGAGAACATACGGAACAAGTTTGAAAGAAGGTTTTTGATCAACAGTGGACAGTCGAGGATGATAACGATGCTAATTTGGGTATTTTTTCACCTACCATCATATATATGGACGTGTCTTCTTGCGATACCGTTGTGTATCTCCCAATGGTTATTATCTCGACCGAGCTTGTCTTTTGTACGTGCAATTTTGTTCCGTGTCACGAAGGGCCTATCTCCTTCGAAGTCTCGGACGTACAGACGGTATAACAAAGAGAAGACCGGGAGCCGTTCTGACGGAGAATGGCACGTGATCCAAATTGTTTGAAAGCTGCAACTTGGAAGACGCTGACGCTGTCGCCAGTGATATCGATGCATCCACGCGCATTGGTCTGAACGATGATACCATTTGCTATAATGTATGTGCATCCTCATTTCAATTCCGCTGATCGCATGCAGTCGTCTTTCTTTGAAGCAGATCCCTTGCAGCATGTCACACCCCCTTTGGCAGCGGTTACATCCCTACTAGTATACCCTCGTCAAATCCCGCCCCTATGTATTCACTCATCTACTCATCTTATGAATCTGTCCATTATACACTTGCCCGCGCTGAAAGGTTCATAGGAGCATGCACCGTCTCCTGTCGATTGACGATCTACCGGTTCAGTTCATCATTTGTCAAGAAGACAAGGTTTTCACGCATGAAACCTGTGAATGTACTTGTAAGCATTCAAGGAGAGAGTTCCTGAATCTGCTTGCATTTATTCACCTGATAGCGATACGACTCGCGCAGCTGGTATGTATGCTGGTAGACTTACCGTCAGATGCGGGGGCTGGGGAGGGCTATGGCTACCGACATTTGACTGGTTGCATTCGGACGTCGATGTGGCCTGAAGGGGACATGTGAGTAGGAATAGTGCCTTCTGTTCCTGCTATGGGCTGACCTGACGTATCGTGACTATAACCAGCTTATTTTGTCGCAATATCTGGATGTATGCGCAAAGGACCTGATCTCTGGCGCAACATATAAGACAAACTGGTATGTATATGTACAGATGATTCTAAGCGAAGCAGAACATTGACACTGTCGTACCACTTGCCATGCCTACTAACAAGTCATGTGCTAGATGGACCTTGCTTGGCCAGTGGTGTGGTATCCTGTAGTGGAATCAAAGCATCCCATTGAAAGGTGAGCTATATATTCATCGGCCATCATTGCGATGGAATTGACACTGAGAGTCATGATAGCTTTTGTGAAACAGATATCAGAGCTGTGCGTGACTATCAAGAAGCGTGTCGTGGCGTGAGTAGATTGAAATTCGTTACCAACCAAGGCGATGTCATGACCTGTGTATGCTTCTGCGAACAGTGATCTGAGCTGTGCGCTTGATTGCCGAAAAGTACGTTTTGGTGTGGATGGCCGTGTTAACCCCCTTTGTACTCAGGCAAGCGCCCTATCCCCAATTGTATATCCGCCAAGAAATTAATGAAAGATGGCCAGAGGTAGGACCCTATGCGGTGAAGTGCGGGCATATCACAGGTGGTATCTGATCACCAAATCGAGGCGTGGCAGGTCCCGACATACAGGCGGCGGTAAATACATGGGTTCACCCGAGTTCCCCATGTTAAAGCATTGATCTGATCTTGTCGCTGACCACTTTGTCTTAGTGAAGACTTTCGTTTTCTAACTATGTCTCCCATTTCACATAGTTCGATTCCTCGGCATTCTATGTCCTAGGTGTGTAAACTCTGCCATAAGCATTGGCACAATAAGGGGTTGTCCCATAACTGAAGTGTGAGTGAGGGATAACTCGGGCTGTCTCCCTGTTTACTCGTCTATCAGGTATGTACTTTCCTTCAATGATCTTGGCATGAGGGTAGGTCCACCACACTACGACCTTGGAGATGCGAAGGGACGAGATGAGCAAACTGTTTCGAGCCTGCCAAACCTCTTGTTAAGAGGTTATCGCAACCCCAACTGTCACCCTTCCAAGATGTACCCTAAATTTAGCGAGCAGGCGAACATTGTTGTAGACGCATTCAGGCACTCGCCAATACTCTGTCGCTGCATGCGGTATCCATGGCGACATAGTTCTTCCAGAAGAAGAAATTCATTACTCATAAGAGTAATCCTCAGCACGCGTGCGGCGCGTAAAACAAAACAAGCCAGGAACTAATGTGAGGATGTAGTCCTGTAGCACCACTGTCGCCACATTGCGCACTCTCGGTTATTGGATAGATCGTATACCTCGTTTCGCACACAGCCATTAAGGTAGTTATTTAATGTGTTGAGAAGAATTGACAACTGTGAACGAAATTTAAGACGGAGCGAGTACCAGCCATCTGCTTTCTTTATCATCAAATCATTCGACCTCACTACCTCTCTTGTGGTAACCATGTCATCCGACGTGCAGTTTGTCCTGCAGTTTCTCAGGTTAAACGGATATGTATCCGGTAAGTTCACACAACTTCTGTCAATCATTAATCTCATCGACTGGTGTAGTTGTTACGACCACCGTTGTCGTATATGATTATAGTATGTGGTACTTGTGTGTACCGATGTACTTCGTTGCAAGATGATGCTTGCGATTGCAGTCCTCACCTTTTCGAGAGAGGTGTGTTGCTTTACATTCTTACATTGCGTATCTTGGCCAACAACGTTCGAAGATAAATTATGTTTGGGTAAATTTCGTCATATATATTCGGCAAGTACTAGGCCACTGACAGTCTTACAGTACAGACCATGGACATTTGTCTCTACAATCTTTGTACTCGTGCGCATAAAATTACAGGAGCCACTCCATTTCTTGTGAACTAACTACTCCATAGGTTCGTTATTTTGGTCTTTTTGCTGCAATGTAGGTGTATTTTCATGACGCATAGAAAGATACAAGGCTAATAGCAACTACAAACTCAAGTACTGATGCCCTTGGTAATTTCAGAATCAAATAGGGGGCTAATTAAGCTAATGACTTGGTTTATTCACAGTCAGTGGGTCATTAGTATCTGGCCCAATCCGGGCCACAGTCTGTTTTTTTACTCTGCATCTTATCTGCCCATCGTGATTATCTTCTGGTAGATGTATGTACCCAAATTCCAATGAAGACTATCCTGATAACGGCGTTGTAGGTGTAAGTTGTTTGTCCACCACACTCTACCGTATTTATTTAATTGAGACATGAATACTCTATAGGCACCACCATGCTACTAGCATCTAGCTGGGCATTTCAAGTGTTTTATAATATTGCTGACTGTGAGAAACATCTATCTTAATTCCTTTCATTGGACCATGATTTCAATTGCAGTAATAATGATTATGCGTGTGTATGCAATGTGGAATCGATCAAAAACAGTCCTTTGGGTCCTCCTGATTATCTATATCCCACAAGTCATTTCTGGCATTGTTGCTTCAGGTATTGGTAACAATCCCAACAAAACCCTCTTGAGTAAACATTTTTGCTGAATTGCATTCAATACTACAATCTAATATGGGTCCTCCCCTCAGTCACAGTTGTTCGTGTCATTGAAGTCTCATTTTGCAATGTATCATTGGCCACTATCGGACCAGAACTTCACATGTATACTGCAGCTGTGCGGATTTTCCTCGCAACTCTACTCTTCGTCCTCGCGGTCGTACAAACTGTGAAGCAGTCGGTTCAGATATACAAAGCGACGAAGCAATGGAGGCCCAATCAATACATACAACAACTCGTGAAGGACGGAATCCTCTATTTCATCTTGTATGTCTCAATACCACTCTCGATTGTTTTCGTATGATCCCCGTACCCTATATCTCTTGTGTATCCACAAGCAGTCTAACTAATCAGTTCCTCTAAACTTCCAGGGTCGTGTATTTCAACATTGCCGCTGTAATCAATGACGCGGTTACATTAAGCCCCATTGCGTCGCTCTTCTCAGGCTTGTTTGCCAATATATGTTTATACCCAACTGTTCCTCGATTCATCATCAGCGTGCGAGAGCTGTATGATCGTGACGCGCGTGGTCGTTACCAAAGGGCTGACACCGGATTCGGTGTGCAATCACAATCCGTCGCCAGTCAAAACACGGTCATGACCACGATTGAATTCGCGGACATCACCCCTGACCAGGGTGAATCGGAGGCGATTGAACACGAAAGAACAGGAGAAAATATGTATGAGGTTTGAGCGGGAATTTGGAGGTGAAATCCACGTACGAACGTTAGCGCTGAGACACTGAGGAGCAGTAGAGGGTGGTAACAGTGATTCGAGTATGTGTATTCTTACCTATATTGTAGTTGAGGGTGGTTGAGATGTACTTTCACTCAGAACAGAGAACGTATGATTTGGTGAACGCGATCAGTCTCCAAAAATCGGCCAGTTCAAAGAGGACGGTTCTACCCAGAAAGCATCCGGGATGACGTAGATAGGTTGGGATGTCTGGAGGTATCGTGAGTGAGGTAAGTAGGTGATTACATAGTTGAGCGATGCGACTATTTGCTGGCGTTCGTCGCACACGGTGTAAGAAGGGAGGTATACAGTTCATCCTGTTTGTTGCAGGTTTCGAGTGTAAAGCAGATTGTTAAAGACTGAGCGAACCTAGAGCGTAGAGATAGTGAGTCTCCAGTCGTGTATTAGTGGACTCTGTAATGTACCTAGAGCATAGAGACAGTGAGTCTTAGGTACATCAGTGTGTGTAGTAACAACAGTAAGTATTGGTGTGGCTTACCTCCAGTCGTGTATTAGTGGACTGGAGGAAAGGTGCAGCGCGGTGCTGTTCTAGGTAAGCGAGTGGTGTCCGTAAATGGTAATCTAATGAATGTAGGTAGTAGTGTATAAGTACGTGCATTATAGTACGGGCTGTTCTCCAACACAGATTACTTAGAAAACGAAGAAAAGAGCTCAGGCCAGTGTATTGTGAAAGTTGAAACGTTGATCTCTGGTTGATAGGAATCGATATGCTCACCTTTTCGCAACACAGCGTTCACAGCTGCGTTGTGGTCCTCCTGTCACTCATCTGCGAATGACGTTACACCACAGTCGTAACTGCAGCTGTCGAATCCATTATCCCATACGTATTGTCGTGGCCTAATGAGCTCATTTCCAAGCGAACCGTGAGAAAGGCTGTATTCTCGTATTCGGTTTTCTTCTGTCGCCTGAATCAGAAGCTGTACATACGTGCTTGACTGAACTAACTACCAAGCTTCCAACCTAGTGAATCGACGTCAATTTCTCATGGCTATGCCATGTTTGCTTACAAGCGATTAGGACAGCAAATCTACGTGCAAGTTCTACCCCGATTTTCAGCTCCTTATGTAATGGACATCTTTTTCGCCTCTTGTAATAATATAATATTTGCAGATACAACTGCTACTATAGTCTGTCGTCTCTTTTACTCTTGGCTGGTTTTTCGTGGTGAGCTAATCTGTGTCTGCAGAGATGATCTGACTGGGAAAAGGAGCACAGACATCATCACAATTCTCTCTTTCATTCCTGGGCTTGATCTCGCCTTTGGCTCATGTTTTTCGAGTTGAAGCTGTGCACCCGCGATCCTTGGGACATGTATGTAGCAAATAATCGTATCCCTTCTTTCATTCACCAGTCTGTTGCACCTCTCCCCTTTACACATATTGACCACTATTCTTGCAAAATGTTGATAGTAGATGAATACGGGCCCTCTGATGTCATCGGAAAGTCGGATGGTAATTCAATATCCTACCCTGTTTGCAGATTCGAAACCATACAGACACATTCTATTTCTCCCTCTTCGTCTTCCGTTGTACTTGGAGAAGGACCCCAGCGACAACAATGCGAGATAGCAAACGGTGAGTCTTTGCTTGACCAATGAGGCTCTATTACGTGACGGCATCGAGGTGCTTCGTCGAAGGTGGTCGACTAAAAATACACATCACGGCCGCCTCACTTTTGACAAGGCTGCTGTGGCAATGACAAAGACAACCATGATTGCGTCTGCCAACTAGGACCTAGGCCATACACGTAATTATCGAGAAATGCGTGTAGACTAGAATTCTCAGGCGAATCCAGCTGATGTCATAACCTGTGCATGCCTGTGCACTTCAGGCTTGGGTCCGAGGATCAGGAGGACAGTACTAATAACCCACACATCATGAGGTGGCCTGGATGGATGGCTTCAAGTGAAACAACTGAGTTAGGATCCTTACAGCGACCCTTGTCATTGTCGTACCCCTACCACATCATCCCTTGGGTGGATCAGCCTACATTACGTCAATTTCCAGATCAATCTCGTCCTGTTCGCCAATATAGAACAAGACAGCTGTCACCTATCGTAGAGACCGTGCGATTAATCTCACACCAACCGCCATTGGCAATGTCTCTGGGAAGGTATGAACACTGCGTGGCACACACCATCCCTGTCAGGTGATCTGTAAATACAACATTGAGTTTCATTTCAAACACAGCAGAATTCGCTCCACTAACACCGACTCACATCACCATCTAATTTGTTGTTTCTGGTATACGATGTAACAATATACTCTGACCTATTCACAGGTACCGAAGGCTAGACCAGGTACATAGGGACCATTGCTAAGGTGACTATTTTCTCTGCATGGCGAATCCGGTGATAGAAGCATTAATTGGCACTGCTATATCACAACTTTTTCGGCCGCCATTTGTAAATCCCACTATTCTAAACAAGTCGTACAGCAAATATTTGACACTCCGGGTAGCGGAAAGAAGATATAACTGCCAGGGAAGCTCTATACTGAACTACGCGGTGACATTTCCGATCTTTTTTCCTCGTCAAACTATCTGCTAGAGTCTCACTTCTCCAAACCATGGCCTCCGAATTATACAGTGACATGGAATTCCTCGAGATGAATAACTATGCATTTGGTAAGTTCACATATAGATTTCGTTAGTAATTAATCTCAGAGAACTGCAATGTAGTTGTTCTCACTACTGTTATTGTATATGATTATCGTAAGTGATGTTCGCATGCACTTTAAGTGGCATGATGCTTGTTATTCTAAATGAGAATTGCAATTCTACTGCTCTAGTTCTCTCCTTTTCGAGGGAGGTGTGTTACTTCACATTCTACATTATATTTTCTGGCCGACAATATTCGAAAGATAGATTATGTTTGGGTAAGTTCGAAGTAGTGATTATTCAGCAACTTATACAAGGTTACTGACAGGCCTATAGTGCAGATGCTGGACATCCGTTTCTACAATATTCGTACTTGTGCGTGTAAGGTCACAAGAGGTACTCCATTGCTGAATTGACTATTTCGTAGGTCCGTTATCTTGGTCTTGTTTACATTGTGTAGGCATATTTTCCCCATAGCAATATATAAGGCTGATAGTGACCACAAAATCAAGTACTACCGGTCTTGGTAATTCAAAAATAGATGGGAGGCTAATTGAGCTAATAACCCTGAAATTCGTTTATAGTTGGTACTACATTTTTGTCTGGCCCAATTACAGTCCGTTTTTTTGCTTTACATTCTGTCTACTCATCATCACCATCTTCTTGTAGATGTACATACTCAAATTCCAAATGAAAACCGCAACAATAATTATTTCACAGGTGTAAGTGGGATTCCTCACTGTACTCCAGTATATCAAAATGAGACATGGATATTCTATAGGCACCACTACGTATCTAGTAGCCGGCTGGACATTTGAGGTATTCTATAATGCTGCTGATTGTGAGTAATTGATAATTGCATATCCTGGTTCCTTTCTGTTGACCATGACTTTCATCACAGTCGTAATGATTCTGCGAGTATACGCAATGTGGAATCAATCCAAAACAGTCCTTAGGGCCGTCCTATGTGTCTATGTGCTGCAGATCATTATTGGTCTCGTGACTGCAGGAATTGATAACGATCCTAATAGAACCCTTACAAGTAAAAATCATTCCAAGTTTCATTCATTGCTACAACATCTCATTGGTCTCTTTTCTAGTCACAGTGGTTCAACTCCTTAAATTCTCATTTTGCGGTGTATCCCTGGCCAATACCAAACTACAGCTCCACATGTGTGTTATAATCATACGGATGTTTCTCGCGGCTTTACTCTTCGTTCTTGCCGTCACCCAAACTGTGATGCAGTCGGTTGAGATGTATAAAGCGACAAAACAATGGCAACCTAATAGATACATGAAGAAACTTGTGAAGGATGGGATTTTTTATTTCATCTTGTACGTCCCGATTTACCAATATGTATTCCACACCATCTTTCTCTTGAGAAAACTAACCACTACATGTTTCCCACTGAATTTCCAGGATCACACTTTACAGCACTATGGCTTTGATCATGGGCAATATTACATTATATCCCACTTGGGCACTCTTGCTGACCATGGCTTCTAACTTGGCTATATGTCCCATTATGCCCCGGTTCATCATCAGCATGCGAGAGCTGTACGACCGCGACATCTGTGGTCGCGGGCAGGGGATAGACAGCGCATTCGGTGTATTGTCCATCAACAACCAAAACGAAGCCACATCCGCGATTGCATTCGCAGATGTCGCCCCGGAGCAGGACGGACCAGAGTTGATTGAACTCGTTGAAAGGGCGGGAGAAAATACGGACGAAGTCTAGGCCTGGGGAGTTGTGGTACTCAAGGATAGCGCTAGGGTACCTGGGAACGGTAGAGGATGGTAAAGATGATTCGAGTATTTAATTTCGTCCATGCGTATGTTTCGTCTTCCTGTTATGTATTTCTCAATCGTACGTGGTCTCGACGAACATACTACCTCTGAAGAAAATAAATCAACGGGCTGTGAGGAAGAAGTGACAACTCATTTATTTCAGTACGTATCTACATCATACCATGGGGTCTAGTCAGGGCAGACTTGTAGGTTTCAAATGTCGAAACGAACGTGCAGAAAGTACAGGCCATAAAATACTATTCAAGTTTAAGTAGTATATGCACCTGCGTATCATGGTTGGAATACTATGATCTATGCAGAGGATGGTTCTTCTCGGGGGGAGAGAGACCACGTCTTTGCAGGTAATGAGTTTACATCATTCATTCGATCAATAGCTGATAGCAACGAACTCACGCTTCCATCATAGAATCAAAGCAACTGCTAACGCTTGGCTGTCGCCCTGTTGTTCATGTAGCACGGCGTTGAGGAGGTAGGAGATCGGAACTCGGACCTTACCTGCAACAAGACAAACACGAAGCGAGTGTTCGGCCGTGACAAGGATACGGGAGCGGGACGAAGTGGCCATGGAACTGGTTGGAGCATCGCACGAAGGATCGGCGTGGGTGACCGATGAGAGCTTACCTGAGATATGTAGCTCGACCCGAGCCAAGCGGACCACAGGGCGAAGCGGACGTGCAAAGAAGTGCACATGGCTCCCAGATGGACCACAAATGATGGCCGTGATAAAACGTTCGAAACATGTCGATGTATTGAGCTTGTAAATCTCATACTGAGGGTGCCGAAAACAGACAAGAACTCCAAAAGACTTGTGGAGATGGCGACGGGGACACGTGAGAGCTACGTTCAGATGGACGACGCAGGAAGCAGCGCACGTCACGACTAGAAAGAAGTCAGTACTGTGATGCTAACTGAAAAAAAAGGCGAGCCTGCAGCGGGCACGAGCGCAAAAAGACAATGACATACTTGAACCACCTACACCGTCTAGCAAGCAATCGAGGTGACATAGCAAGCCAGCCCTAGAAATGTGACTTGACTCGCTGCGAGAAGACGCACCACTTCTTATATGTCCACGCCGAGGCTGCATCCAAGCGGTCAGCTGAAGTGGAGACGCAGGAGACAAGAAACGGCTGTTGCACCGATCGAGATCATTCCATTTATGGAAACCAAAGTCACACTGTTTCGTACAAGCTAATCGAACATATGACAACATCGCAACACCTGACACCTTCACCACGCGTGATGCCCACCGCTAACTAGAATGCTGCACAGTGCACGCCCTTAGCGGCGCACGACGACGAAAAAAGAGACACGTACTCGCTGCCAGTACAGAAGCTCGACGCGTCAGACGCGAGCCACACGACCACCCCACGCAGCTCGTCTGGCCGTCCGAGCCGTCCGAGTGGGTTCATGCCAGACCACTTGGCGTACAGGTGCGGCTGCTTGTCCAGATACGCCGCGGTCATCCTGTCGATCCGTCAGCGCATGTGCAGTGACACCATCGCAACCCACTGTGTGTAGATGTGTCCTGGCGAGAGTGTGTTCACTCGGATGCGCTTCTCCCCGAGCTCGCACGCCATGCTCCGTCCCATCTGCAGCACCGCCGACTTGGAGGTGTTGTACGACACCCACGCATGATCCTGTCACCGTTCCAGGATCAGATATGCTCTACCCCCAACGTGTCTGCTCACCCTGTTAGTGATGCTGCCCGACATGGACGCAATCAATACAATGCTTCCCCCACGGCCAAACCGCTCCATCTGTCGCCCAGCTGCCTGTGCCGTGAACAGCACACCAGTCGTGTTTACCTCCAGCACCTGCACAGACGGTCAGTAACCCCTCTCTCTCGTCCAGTCATGCACACTTACTTCCTTGAACTGCGCCGCAGGGTACTCCAGGCAGTCTGTGTGCGACTTCAGGATCCCTGCCGCCGCAACGCAAAAGTCAAACCGCTGTTCCTTGTCCCCAATCTCTTCTGCCTTCTTCCACAATAGGTCCTGGTTCCTCACGTCTGCGCTAAAGTACTCTAGTCTTGATCCGTTCCCCAGCTTACTCACATACTCTCGAGACGCCTGGAATTCTTCCGACGGCTCCTCTGGCAGATCAAAGCAATAGACAGCTCGTGCACCCGCCTCCGCGAGTGCTATCGCCATCTCGAGTCCAAGCCCTCTGTTACCCCCAGACACGAGTCCAACCCGATCCGTGAGCGCAAACTCGTCAAAGATCTTGGGACGAGGCACCAGGGAGGAATCCTCTTTTCCCCTCAGCGCAGCCTCGATGCCCAAGGGGGCGAGAGGCGAGACAGATTGTGCACTTCTAGCTGAGATCAACACCCAATCAAGGACGATCGTTCGACAAGACTCACGGAGATGCCATTGCGAACGTGCAAGGAGATAGCGTTATCTTGGATCACAATCATCGCGACTAGACCCCTATTATAACCTCTCAATCATCCTCGTCAGCTGACCAGATTACCTAGCACAGTCAGTCACATGGGGTTCTTTTGAGATTCGAAGACGTAAACCTCACCGGGGAAGATCGATAAGAAATGTATTAAGCGATAGTTGACACCGAGTCGGCAAGTGGCTCTCTGACTGGAATTCACTCACTCCTTGAACGAGTCGCCAGGGGGGACAACCCCCTCTGCGACCTTGACCAAACCCCGATTAATGTCTGCGCGTCGAAGCAGCCCTGCACAATAACAGTTTGGTGTCCACCGCTTGAGTGATCCCATCCGATTCATCGAGATCAAGATCGACAGCCTCTGTCAGGGGGGTAAGCAAAGCAAAGTTTAGGTCGTGTTCGACATATCGGCGTCTCGCCGAATCTCGATGTACGCTCCTCGGAGCTCGGCCTATGTACGCACGAACCGAACACTGAGGGATGGGCATGACAACCTGCGTGCAGACCAATTCACAGTGTAGTACGGCTGCGACGCCCATACACCGTGCCCGTGCCATCGATTATATGGGTAGGGGTGATTGTATGACAATCAACCATGAGACTCACTCCAACCAGGCGATCTGACGACGCACGAGACGAGCGTACTCTTAAAGACGTTGACGTGACATATGATCACATGTGTCCAATCACTCTGATATCCGACTGTATATAAACTGCGAGCGATCAACATCGCGTGCAATCGTCGCTGACCTTGTTTAACACCTCTGCTGAGAGCTACGCCATCTTCAGAGCAATTTCGTGTAATTGCGGTGTACATGCTGCGTCTTAGGACTGCTTCCACGCCTAGGGGTCCGGAATGGAAGTCCTATCCATGCACGGGTCATATGACCAGTGCGTTCTCGCGCAGCTGTGAACCCTCTTTTGTGTGGCCAGGTGTGCTGGGGCTGGAACGGGACACACGTTGGGGTGGGATGAAGGATGGCCGTAGAGCAAACGACCAGCCAAACCTGGGGCCTTATAGTAGCGTCTTGCGGTGATAAGGTGGGGTTCATGGGGCTGTGTCGCTCGAGTCATGACACACAAGTGAGAAGGGCTCGCGTCAGATTTGCGAATAGTTAATGATTCACGGGAGCAGTCTAGAAGAAAGCCTGCGAGACAGCATTGCCTCTACTACTTGCACTGATCTGCAGGACGATGTCTACTGTACGAAATCCGGGAGGACATGCCTGGGATAGTCACGCATGTACCATCGAGGTGGGTCCCAGTGATGACGCTCGGAACTCGGAAGCTGGGTTGGACTCCGACCAGCCTCACCTGGGGTCATACGGTACGCGGCAACGCGCCTCATCGCTCCCACTTCGTTCACCCCATACATCTTTTTTTTTGAAGACATCCTCTGCAACATGTCCACGTCTTTTCATATGCTTTTGCTTTTCCCTTGCTGAATCCTGTTCCTACAGGTCCATCTATCTATTCATTCCCCGCCGGATCTACCCGTCTGTACTGAGCAGTTCGTCGGAATCCTTTTCTAATCTCCCCCATCAACGACTAGATAGTACAGCTGACTTTCTTTCAATGATAGAACGTCTTCGCACATGAGAACGATGGAATTGCTCGTAAGGAATTCGAAGAGGGTTAATGGACCTGCTTGTGTTCATCTGTCATTCATGGTGTTTCTTATGGGTTCCCTCACCTGGAAGGTCGGATAGCGACACAGCATCCAGTATTGACATGCATGGTCGTAGACTCACATCCTCATCTCGTTTCGTATAGTGGGGTGCATAGGGCTCAGGAACAGCTCTGGACACCTATAGTCATCAACTGGTTGGACTGGACTGATGTGGCGGACTGACGCAGCAAGGTGAGTAGGCCACGCTCGCTCCTTAGCACTTTCTGTCGTTTTGACCACAAGCTACTCATCCCGTCATGGTATCCGGCTTTATATGCAAAGCCCTCTGGTGCCGTACACGATAAACATATTGCATCGCGTCGACACCTCCATCACCTTGGCCTTTTGTCACATTTTTGGTCGATTATGGTCATTGAGCACACAACTCGAATGCTCGCTACGGACTCTCTGCATATATGCGTTTCATTTTTCGGCTAATTTATGAAGGGATAGATGGTTGAGCCGCTCGAAAGGATTCAGAACATGGACATGGGCCGGCTCGGTTCACTTGCAACAACTGCGCACACAATGCGAACTAGAACGTAGACCCTGGTGCTTTTCATGATGCGCGGCATTTCCTGGGTGCATTGTCGTTGAGGGTGGCTAAGATATACTCTCGCTCAGAACAGAAAACGACTGATTTGGTGTGTGATCAGTCTCTATACATCAACCGGTTCAGATAAGACGGTTCTACCCAGGTAGCATCCGGGATGGTCGAGACATGATGGGATGCCTCGAGGTATCGTGAGTTGACATAGAACACGCTTCTATGGATGGGGGCTGGCGCTGGCTCTCCTAAATAACCAATGCTAGTATTGATGAACTCGCACCAGATTCTTCACCTGGACTGGTATAATGTCTTCCTGGTTCTACTTTCTATCTATCCTCAGAACGCACCCTTTACTGTACAAGCATCCACCCCACAATTCTTGTCTGAGATGCAATGCCAGACATACTTGGCTAGTGATTACCATATCAATCACCTTTAGCAGACGCAAATGCGGTTCATCGGCAGTTTACCTACTGAGGTGTCGTGGGTCCAAATGAGGGTGAGTACCCTGGTAATAAAGTGTTCTTATTTATACGAGAGCCCCGGAACACATGCGGTGCTCTGGTACCTACACCTTCCAATCGACGGGTTTCTCCCTGTGCATATCCCCCTCTCTGGGCCAGAGTAGAGTCAGGTCGTGCAATGCGGCGTCAACGAGCCGAAGACGATCTGAATCACAACCAATCAGAGATAATATGCGTCCCGTATGAACGAGGATATGAGGTAGCATACTAGCGTTCGAAGACTAAAGTAGATGGTTGTGAGTCGGACCGCACTGGAACACCAACTCTACTAACTACGCCGGTGTTGCTTCGTCCCCTGAACTCGATGGCGTATCGTGTATCTCTTGCTGCTGCACAGTGCGGGAATTACATGAGGGAACTGTTCCCTTTTATATGCATGGTTTAGTTCCGCGCTGTACCGCCAGAAATTAGGCAAGCATCACAGCTGGTACACACAGGGACATGTGGTAAGGGAATAAGATTTGGTGTGGTCTTGAGCGAGCAAAGGCTCTCGTGAGGGAGCTACCACTGCTCCAATCGCCCTCCTTCCAGGATCAGTTAGAGAGCTACCCCTAACCAGCTATAGGCAATAACAGGCGGAGGGAGTTGGCGTCAGAACAGTGACCTGGGGGTATGACGGGCACTATCCAACGTGAACCGGTCACCTAGAAATTTGGTGAGAGCGAGCAGAGAAGAGAAGAGGTTTCTTATCAATTGTCGTACCATACTGGTGACAATGTATACAGTTTCCGGCAAGCCGACAGCGCAGTAGAACTCTCTTCAGGTACCCGCCTGCGAAGTTCTGATGGTCGTCGTCGAACGTTGAAGGGTGACCCGAATATTTATGCGTACGTCTGCCTCGCACTCTTCAGAGGTCGATTTCCGTGCTCCAAGCAATTTTACTACATATTTCTCTGCTTATATAACCGTCGCGGGCGTTGCTGACTACCTACTGTTGGATTTGGCAAGCGCATCCGCAAGTGCAAATCATAGGTAACATGCAGGGACGTTTCCGATACGAACTATCGCGCACCTTTTTGTCTCCATTCTTACTCTCGCTGTCGACTGATATAGACAGTCATATGATATCTGCATTTCAAACCTTGGATATGATCCGTTTATTCTTTTTGTACCGCGTTATTGTTCTCTTTCGTATATAGAACCGATCATGTACTCGACCACCCCAGTCCGTCGCACCGCGCACGACTGAGGTGAGGATATTTTACTGTACTCGTACCTACTCGTACTGACTCGTACTTAGTCAGATCTACGATAGGTGAATATACATGAGTCCGTTGCACCACCCACGACTGAGTTAGATCCTCGATAGCATTCTCACACCTACACCTGGTTGGCAACTGCCAGCAAGTCTCGTTTTGTTCAGAATTCGTCGTGCTATCAGAAGACTGTCTTTAGGATTTGACACTACAATGATAACCAGAAAATATGTGTGCAGTGCAAGCATCACTTTGACACCAAAACCCCAGCTAGGCTGTGTCAGGTTTTCACTTTCTGCTCTTTGCTTTTACACCTGACATGTGACCTTGTTATCATGTGATGTGCTATTCCATGACATTCCATGACATTCCATATGATATGTCATTACCATTACTCATGCTTACTGAGCATGATACGTTCTTGCATTTCTATTGGTTGATAAGGATCTCTTACTCATACATGCTTACTATATGGTTACAAAGCATGCTCTCATGCCAGCCCTAAAGCATGGTCTGTGTGCAGAGTCCAGTAGTATATAAGATAGCCATTCTACACTATATTTGTTAGAGTTGTATTTTCATTCCTTGTTCTCTTCCCTCATAAGCCCTAAGGGTGATTTCAATATCTTGACATTATACAACTCTCACTCTACTCTTACTGCTCACATTCAGAAGTAAACCTTTTGGTGTGCTCCCTTTGATTTTGGCTCTGTATTGACTTTTTATAGTGCCTGCTAGCCACACTTGTAAAAACTATGTCCAGAGTCACCCTCATGCAACACTCCTTGCCCCCTACTGCAGATTGGGCAAACAGACAGATGGTCTGGGACTGTTAGTGACTAGGTTGCCTCTATTCCAAGAGGCATTTGCAAATGCTATCAAGTATCAGCAAAGGTTTGGTCATCATACTAGACCTTTTACTTTTCCAAATGACCTCACTGTTGAGCTGAGAGCAAAGCTAGACAACAAGCCGCCTTATTGCTTGTATATGCCTCAAGAACATTTGAGGATATGAAGAAAAGAAGTTGCAGAGGATAAGAGACTGTCAGAATATGCTATTGTAGATCTCACTCAGTCATGCATGGTGCAATGGACTAATGTATATTCACCTATTGTAGATCTTACTAGGTATAAGTCAGTACAAGTAGGTACAAGTACAGTAAAAGGATCTCACCTTAGTCGTGCATGGTGCAATGGACTGGGGTGATCAAATACAATCATCAGTTCTATATACGAATAGAGGACAATAATGCAGTATGAAAAGGGGATAGACAGATCATAGCTGAGGTTAGAAAATGTAGAGATCATATGACTGTCCATATCAGTCAATGGCAAAAGTAAGAATGGAGAGCAAAAGGTATGTGATAGTTCATATCGGAAATGTCCCTACATGTTACCTGAGATCTGCATCTGCAGATGTGCCTGCCAAATCCAACAGAGACAGAAAGCGCTTTGGAAAGAAATCACTACTGAGAAACCCACTGACATCACTTTGCTAAGTAATGGAAGGAACCACTACAATCTAAGGGCTGAAGCACCTGCCTATTGGATCAGGAAAACCATTCCTATTGACTTGTGGGAATCTCCTCACACTGATTACACCAAACAGCTGATTAGGAAGGAAGAAGTGTTAAAGGAGTTAAAGTTTAAAAAGAATAAAGGAAAAGTGAAAGTGGATTAGAACTGTTATAGCCAACAGTCATCCCTTGTATGCAATTCTTAAATCCCTTCATTTTTATCACTCCCATTACATCCTTTTCTCTCCTCTCCTCTTATACAATACTTTATCATTTGCATCACCACTCCCAGTAGCTGCTAAGAAGTCTTAGAAAGAAGAAGAGGACTTAGCAGGTGAAGTCATCAATATATAAAACAAATATCTCTGAATTGATATGTCTAACCATGCTCAATTTTGTGCTGCTTCTTGCATGTCTCATGCCTCAGTAAGAGCTGCTGGTGGTGCCACTGCTGGACCATCCAGAATAGAAGCTCCTCAACCACAGATTGCAATAGAAGCAATGCAGAGAGCAGTAGAAGCAGCTGAAGAATGTGTCATGGCAGATACCAAGACTGCCACTTCCATGAAGCCACACACCCCAAAGATTGGAGAACCTGATTATCTTGACCCCCATGCTGATGGAGAATTTATAAAGCAAATGATAGCTTGGCTAAAGAAGTATCAAAACTTTGGACCAAACTTTGCAAAACAAATGCTGATACCACCAAAACAAGATGACGACATTCAAATGTTGTCAAGAACATCTTCTTCAGATTCTGTTGCAAATGCAAAAGAGCAAGCACTGAAAAACTAGAAACTGGAACAATAACATGTACTGAGGTAGATCGTATAATTTGGTAGGGGAGTGAACTTGATCACCACTATGGGGCTTCTTACTGGCTGGACTGGGAGAGATGTGGAGGGAGGGTAACCTTGGTGTGGACTCACTCCTTTACAGGCAAATATCCAAGTAGATTAGGCTGAGGGATGACAGCCAGTAAGAGTCCCTTTATATACTGTAGTTACATGTGCACGGACCAAGCAGTGCATGAGAAAAGAAGAGATGGAGATTAAAGGCTGAGCTTCTATCAAATGGAAGAGAAGCAAGAGAAGCCAGCAGAAATGAAAAGAAGCATGCCATGCCTGATGTGCATATAAAGGAGCACAACACATGCTAAATGCATGGTGTGTGTTGTAAACTTACAAATAAATCTTTTCCTGATCACGTGACCATATCATCCCTTCACATCATCACGCCCTCACCTCATCACATCTTATCTTATCTCTCTTCACCCCTTCACGACTTCACCCCAATCATCAATCTCTCCTCCGATCATTCACCTATAGGCATCCTTGCCTTTTTCATTAATGCCTTACCCTCCGATCGGTATAATCATCCATAATGAACCCTGCAGGATCATTGATCGATCTCTGCCACAATCATCCCCTAGATCCTTCACATCTTGTGATCGATCTCCATTTCATATTCTAGCTCCATCCTTCCATTCTGATTTTCTCAGGGTGTAGCCTTACCTTTAACTCAAGGTCAGCCTTACCGCTACCTCATGAACTTAACCCTTTACCTTAGTACTACATACAGTAATACCCTATACCCTAGATACAGTCACAGCTCAGTCTGTGCACTCTCCTGTAACATATATAAGGAGTTGTGAGTTGGCTGATATCCCCCCAGCCTAATCCACTTGTTAACCTTCTACCCTGCCTACCAAGGTGGCCTAGTGAGCGCTCTGACTTGTAGACGATGACTATTTGCCTGCCTGCCAGCAATGGTGCCTGGGAGTGAGGTTGTCTGAAGATGAAGCCAACCCCCACTCCATTCCCAGTCCAGCCAGCATGCCAACTCATATCTCATATTAGGACCAAACCTTAGGACTTGCAGTATGCACCCCATTTGTTATCTCTTATTTAACCAGCCAGGACTATGCCTCGTAACGGCCTAGTCAATACTACTACCAGATACACCACATGACTCAAGATGGATACACTTGTCAAGATGATGTTATACCAGTGACCCAGTTAGGTTTCCACTACCGTTCAGGTCTTATTATATTTTCCAGATATCTATGAGCTGTAGTGTCATAAAAGATCATAAGGTAGCAATGGCACCCTAGATCAGCTTACAAGGATAACAACCTGAAATCAGTCACATGAATAACTCTTTCTCAAGGTCAAGCCCCATAGTATGCATGCCAGGTTGCCTGACAGGACCATGGAGATAGTTGTGGCAGTGTAGTTCCTTTGCAGTCACAACAGTGTGGCAGAATAAAAGAGAAGCATGACCCTGAACATGCAGGTGCCATATGAAGAAGTGAAATAGGTGAAAAGGAGAAAGTATCACATGATCTTGTGAATATGTGAAGATGTGAAATGATCACGTGATCTGAAAGATAAGATAAGATAAGAAAAAGAAAGGAAATTGTACAAGTGTCTGAACAGATTCACAACAGATTCCTTATATGTAGGAATTCCAAAGGTCAATCTTGGAAAAGGAAAAGCCAAGGAGACAAGAAGAAAAGAGACACCAGTGGATATGGGCAAATCTGTGGCACAAAAGCCAACTACATTTAATAGGGATAAAGACAAGTATGTGCAGTGGAGACAACAGATTGACATCTATATCAGCAGGTTTCCAAGAAAACCCACAGACAAACAGAAGATTTATATTGTTTTGTCATATATGGTTGGAGATAATGGTGCTGGAAAAGCCACTGATCTCTATACATTAAAGAAATTGTAAAAGAGGGATTGTTACACTTTTTCCCTTGCTATACACTTGTACTACTAAAATGCTACCAAAGTGCAGCCTCAGTTACTATGTAAACTACTTTCAGTGCTGACTCATCACTTCCCCATTACATTATCACCTGTGCTTCTATTTCTGCTCTTCATTTCCATGCACAGCTTGATTCATCCTTCATCAGCACTTCCTTTATTTTTAGCTATTGCTCTCATTCCATCATTGGCTAGTTACTGTTGTGAACTTACGAATTATTATGACCACTCTTTTTCCCTGATCACGTGACCCTTCCATCCCTTCACATTATCACTCCATCCCCTGTCATGTCTTCACACCTTCACCCTCTTCACACTTTCATGACATTACACCGATCACTACTCTCCGATCATCATCTACAGGCTATCATGCCTTCCTTATTACCGCCTTACCCTTTGATTGGTATGATCATTCATCATGACCCTGCAAGATCCTTGATGGATCTCTGCCATGATTCTCCCCTTGATCTTTCACACTTTGTAATCGATCTTCCATTTCTCATTCTTGCCTTGTGGTATGCTTCTGATCTTCTAAACCACAGGCCTTACCTTTACATTGAGGTTAGCCTTACTGCTACCTCATGGACTCTTACCCTTACCCTAGTATAGCCTTCCTTAATTACCATATACCCTAGACAACCACAGCTTGGTCTGTGCACTATCATGTACCATATATAAGGGGTTATGAGATGGCTGGTGTCCCCCCAGCCTAATCCACTTGTTACCTCTCCTACTCTGCCTTCATTGGTGGCCTAGTAAAGTATCCTTCAAGTAGTCAATAACTATTCGCCTGCCTGCCAGCAATGGTGCCTGGGAGTGAGGTTATCTGGAGATAAGGCCAACCTTTCACTCCTCCAGTCCAGCCAGTTCAAACTCATATCCCAGTCAAGATATCTCCCAGTCATTGACAGTACATCACACACTCGTTTGTGTTTACTAACCAGATAATCCAGCGGCCAATGTAATGGTCAAGGCTGAGAGTGCCTTCAGGGTGATTCCCTCCAGTTCATCATGCGATTACCCAAGTACCTCCCTGGTATGCACACGATTATGCTGTCACACAGGTGCCAGTATTAGGATGAAGACAGAGACTAGTTGCAAGAGTACTACATCTATTATAGCAGTTGTTATGGAATGAGAATTGTACTTACAATTCTCATGACTTTCCTTTTCCCTGATCACGTGACCTCTCTGTCCCTTCACATCTTCATGCCATCACCTCATCATGTCTTCACATCATCACATCCCCACCCTTTCACATCATCACATCCCCACCCTTTCACATCTTCACGATCTTACCGATCTCTTATCTCCAATCACCTCAAGGCCTACACGCCTTTCTCATATCTGCCTTCCCTGATCGATCGGTCATGTCCCTGCAGGATTGTTGATCAATCTCTGCCACAATCACTCCCATGATCAGTCACACCTTGTGATCATTCACCATTTCATATTCTAGCATGAGGTACGCTTCTGACCTTCTCAACCTCATGCCTTACATTGTGTTTCCTTCAAGGCTAGCCTCACCACTGCCTCACGGACTATTACTATACAACCCTCTGCCCATTAATTACCGTATACCCTAGACAACGTCACAGCTTGGTCTGTGCACAATCCTGTAACATATATAAGGGGTTGTGAGTTGGCTGGTGTCCCCCCAGCCTAATCCACTTGTTAACCTCCTACCCTGCCTAGCAATAGGTGGCCTAGTGAGTGCTCTGACTTGTAGCCGGTTGACTATTTGCCTACCTACCAGCAATGGTGCCTAGGAGTGAGGTCTCTGGAGATGAAGCCAACCCCCACTCCCCTCATACCAGCCAGCCAGAAGACCAACTCGCTGTAAGGAACCAATGTTCCTTATAGTGGTATAGGCCTATTTTATCATCCGGGTACCCAATCCAGGTTGTCCCCACTTGCCCCCCTTCACAGCCATGTGTCCAGCATACATCCAGACCGGTCCAACACGTCCGGACTGGTGCAATATGTCCGGACTGATGGAACTTGACCATGCAACCATAGTCCATGTCCCCAACAAGTCCTATGTCTAGTAAATCTTTCGGTGAGTGACCCCTTTTATTTCCCCTC
>JBBPKD010000361.1:0-22643 GCA_038089075.1 Singerocomus inundabilis
CATTCAATGCCTAGCAGTATACGATCTTCGGTTTCAATACGTCAAAAAGTGCTCGAGTTTATTCGTGGTGATCCAGTGTTGCTCCCGCGCCATAGACACGTTTTCCTTCTGAATATGGTATCGATACAGGCGCCTATATTTCGGATTTTACCTGTGACCTCGTTGTGACAATGAACAAATCACTGTAGGGACCGTGCCATTTTTCGAACGGGTGTCTGTTATTGCTTGTCATGTCTTGCCAGTTCCAGGACTCGGTCTACAGCTCGCAACATATCACCGACAGAATAAAACCATCCTTGGATGCCTGACGAGTGTGTTGACACCCCAGTTGGCAGACAAATGTCACTACCTTTGCTTAGTAGGTATTCTCGCACTTTCGCCGAGAGTCGAATGGATGCTCTCACCTGTTCCTCTCCATACGACCTTATGCTACGATGCAATGCGCTCTTACATCCCCAATCGATGACTCAATCACAATCGACAACGACAACGGAGTCAGGCTGACATGGTATACTGAGTGGGTAGAAAGACGTAGGAAAAGTTGGCTTGTGGTCGACCCGGGGGTGTTCGGGCTTGAGCAAGGCCCCACAGGGGCGAACTGATTGATTTTGCGAATGTACGGTTATGGCCAAATGGCGAGTGCATCTCGGGTGGGATAGTGCCCTAAAGGAATAAACTGGAATGTGTACATGGATCCAATGCATAAGAACTCGGCGAGAGAAGTGTTGTGGAATAGCAATTTGAAGGGGGTAGAGTAGCTACATGTGTTGCACCGAACCACCAGATTAATGTGTCCCATCTCCTGCGCCAGAACGACAACACATCCACCCAGGTAATCTGAGGGAAATAATAGCATCACCTGATTGTTCCTGGCATAATCCAATGTGAATCTAAAATACAAGTGGGAGGGGGGTGTACATACCGTCACATAAATCCGCCCAGGCAAAGGCTGAGACGAATCATTTGCTTGTTGAACCTGAGATAGACGATAAGTTACAAAATCTAACATTACGAAAAAGGACATACAGGGCCCACTTCCTTTGGATCCAGGGGGACATGCGAACTGCCAGAAATGTCTTTGTTTGAATGCCTGGGAACGGCGGGTTTGGCGGCGGATTTAGACTGTAATGTATGATGAATCACTGATAGCAGGCCCAAGGAACAACCAACCTGTCGATTTACAACAGGTTTCGCGACAACCCGCTAGTAGGATATGTCAAGTCCGTCGTGTCCATTTATCTATCAAGGTATAGCACTCACTGGTACACGCTGACCTGCAGCCATCCTCGAACGTCCCTCCTTTGCACCAGACTCACTTTTTATCGCTGGCGAGTTGGAACCCGATTGAGGATGATTACGCCGACTCGAGTCTCCAGAATGCCGATCTATGTTCTTGTCATGCCTCTTCTGGAGCCACTTTTGAAATATTGAGCGACCCCGCGGTGACTTGACGGCATTCACATTTTCTTCAGCAACTGGCTCTGCGGGAGAGGTTACCGGTGCCGATTGTGGATCGACGTGGGACGGGTCCATTGGTGGTCCCTCGTCGATATGAGGATGAGTGGAGGATGTCGGAGACGGTGGCTGTAGCAGTGTCAATACAAAAGGAAGACGAGAGTGTAACAGTCACGAACCTCGTCAAAGTTGAACTGAGGACCAGGCGTGCTTGATGGTACCTCTGCCTACTCAGTTGTCAGAACTCGGTTTGGAGCGAGAAGGAAGAGCTCGTACATCAAGGAGATCACCGCCGTCGACTTCGATGCTGTGTGTTTCTGGCTTGAGTGGATCATCCTGTTGTATGCGCGTCATGGAATTGGCAGTGTACATTCCAGTAATAGAATTCCTACCGGAGACGACCCAGGTGGATTTCTTTCGTGATCCTCCACAGTCGGGGGTTTCTCATCTTGATGTCCTACCTCTGGAGGTGCCTAACATAATGTCAGCACCAGAGACAGCATTGGATTTGTCTGACAACACTTACATAGAAGGGTCCATACAACTCAGGAAGGACACTACTGAGATTTCGAATCACAATTCTTCCGTCGTATTGTCCCATAGCAAGAAAGCTACTGTCTGCGGAGATGGCAATTGACCATAAATCACCATTGTTCTCGATGGCAGGAACAATCTGAGAGAGAGTCGACGAGTCTAGAAATGTGACTGATTGTGAAGCACGAACAACAATGAATTTTCCATTGGGAGCTAGAGCAATCGATACAGCTCCGCTATAGCTGAGAGTATCCGATTTAATGAGCTGCGATCCAGTAGAGGCATCGAACGACTTGATTTTCTTGTCGTCACACGGGACAAAGATTCGGTGACCCTCGTCTGACCATGCAAGCGGTGTGCCTGGGTTTCCCGTATCGCCTAGAGTACTCTTGATAGTGACGAGCTTGTCGCCGGTATGACTATTAAAGACTTGGATTGATCCTTGTTCACAGGCAGTGGCAATGAGTTGGCCATTCGGGGAGAACCTGATTCCATAGACACCTTTGTCATGTTGGAGAGGGCCAAGTAACCTCTTCCCAGTTGAAATGTCCCATATACTTGCCGTACGTCCGCTAATGCCGGTCCCGGTTGCAAACTTGGTCGAGTCAGAAGAGATGTCGAGTGAAGACACAAAGGTCGCGCCCTCCACTTCAACAACCTTTTCCTGGATCTCCGCATCCCACACACTTGCTCCTTGAGTGGTCCCGCACACCACCCATTTGCCATCCCTCGACACAGAAATGGCATTCAAGTCCATCCCTTCTTGCATCCCCGCTTCTTGGCCATCTGAAAATTGCCAACGTCGGATCCGTTCGTTGGTCCCACCCAACACATGCATTCCATCAGGCTGGAATGCGACTGTCCACACTTTATTCGAATCCCCTGTGTCAAGTACTATTGCATGATTTCATTGAATTGTCAGTATAACCCAACAGCTCTTCAGAATTGCTACGCACCGGTCTCGGTCGATGACATTCAATCCCAGGCAGTGTACGACCTTTGGTTTCAATGCGTCAAAAAGTGCTTGAGTTTGTTCGTGGTGATCCAGTGTTGCTTCCGCGATCATAGACACGTTTTCCTTCTGAATATGGTATTGATACAGGCGCCTATCCCTCTTCGGATTCTACCTGTGTGACGTCGTTGCGACAATGAATAAACCATTACCGGGACCGTGCCATTTCTTGAAACGGGAATCTGCTATTGCTCGTCATATCTTGGTTGCGAGACTCGCTTTACAACTTGCATTGAACCAGCTCGCAACGTGTCACAGACAGTAAAAGCACTCCCGAGTGCTTGACATGTCTAACCCCCAGACGAACGTTTCGCCTGGCTCAATATTCTCGCGCTTCCTAGTATGTTCCGCTCCAGGACTCAAATGGATGCCTTCACTCTTCGCTTCTTTTATGCCAGGAAGTGTCTTTCGATATTCAGGTGTTACTCTTAGATGCTGGAAGTAGTCCCGGAGATCGAGCGCACGACAATGTCATGTGTTCTTCGACATCCAAGGTAGTTTTCGGTCGCTCTACTTTGGTGTTCTGACGCACGGCAGGATTAACCGCCCCGTTTGCGAACGGTCACTTCAGGGTGCTTACAGGCCATATGCAATGAAAGGTTCTAGGCTCTCCTGGTCACCAATTGTTGTCGTCTGACGCAAGCAACGTTACAGTATACAACGTACACACTGCAGGCGTACGAGCTGTTGTCGCCATATTACTGCCTCAAGTGTTTACGATACCTAATAGATTCGAGGAACGCATGTCGACATGCTCACGATGCAGTGTAATAGCTAGCTATATTTTTGGGTCAATGTATACCACCCTCTCTGCCCGAGCCACAACACATCCATCCGGGTAATCTGAATGAAACAACAGCATCGCCCGACTGTCGCTGATGGAATCCACTGTGAGCACAATAGTGTAAGCCAAAGGCCAGTGTACGCACCGTCATATAGACCCGCCCGGGTAAGGGTTGAGACGAATCACTTGCTTGTTGGGTCTGAGATAGACAATAAGTTGTTGTGACAAGGTCTAGCATAACGAGAAAGGGACATACAGGGCTCGCTTCCTTTGGATCTAGTGGAGGACGCTCGCTGCGAGAGGTGTCCTTGTCCGGAAGCTTTGGAAGAGCAGGTTTGGCAACGGATTTAGGCTGTGATATGTGATGAACAGTGACTCGTAGCAGACTCAGGGAACAACCAACCTGTCGGTTTACAACAGGTTTTGCGACGGCTCGCTAGTAGGACATGTCAGGCCCGTCGTGTTCATTCGTTCGTTAAGGAACAACACTCACTGGTACACGTTGACCAGCAACCATCCTCGAAGACCCCTCTTTGGCGGCGTTCACCTTCGTCGGTAACCGGAAACGGGAATGAAGATCAACAAACCGGCCCGAGCTTTCACAAAGCCGATCCAGGTTCTTGTTATTCCTCTTCTGTAGCCACTTTTGAAATATCGAGCGACCTCGTGATGAGTTGATGATATCCACACTTTCTTCTGGACACCGCTCCGAAGGAGAGGTTACTGGGGCAGGTTGTGGAACACCGTGGGACGAGTTCACCGGTGGTCCCTCGTCATCACGAGGATGAGTGGAAGATGTCAGGGACGGTGGCTGTAGCAGCATCAAAATTCAGCACAAGGAAGAAGTGAGTGTAGCAGTCACGAACCTCATCAAAATTGGACTGGAGACCAGGCGTGCTTGATGGTACCTCGACCTGTGCAGTTGTTAGAACTCGGTTCGAAGGGAAAGGATGAACAAGTACATCAAGATCGCTATCATCATCATTGCCGTGAGTTTCCAGTTTGAGTGGCTTTTCCTGCTTTATATACAAGGTGTAGCCAATACACTTTGTGATACATAATAACAACTCCTACTGGGGAGGGCCCAAGTGGATTGCTTTCGCGTTTCCCCAGAGTCGGGGGCTGCGCGTCTTGTTGTCCTGTGTCTGGAGTAGACGCCTGACATAGTGTCGATGTAAGGGACAGTATCAAAATGATCTGAAAATGCTCACATGAAAAGGACCATATGAGTCTGGAAGGATGCCGCTGAGATTTCGAATGACAATTTTTCCATCGCGTTGTCCTGCAGCAAGAAAGCTACTGTCTGTAGAGATGGAAAATGACCACAAGTCACCATTGTACTCGACGGGAGGAACAATCCGAGAGTGTCGATGAGTTCAGGAATGAGACTGATCGTAGAGCAAGAGTGGCGATGAATTTTCCGTTGGGAGCTAGAGAGATGGACCCGACTTCATCGTCACTGAGAGCTTGTGATTCAATGAGCTGAGACCCAGTAAAGGCATCAAACAACTTGATTTTCTTGTCAGATAGAGTAAAGATTCGGTGACCATCATTTGACCATGCAAGTAAGGTGACTGGGAGAGCAATCGTAATCTTGGTAGTGATGAGCTTCTCGCCGGTATGACTGTTAAAGACTTGAATCGCGTGAGCGAAACAAGCAGTAGCGATGAGTTGGCCGTTCGGCGAGAACCTGGCTCCAGCGATACCTCTGTCATGTTGGAGTGGACCAATTAGTTGCTCGCCAGTCGAAATGTCCCAAATGCTTGCTGTGTTGCGACTCCCTATGGTCCCAGTAGCAAACCTGCCAGCTAAGTCAGGGGAGACATCAACTGAAGACACAAAGGTCGTGCCCCCTACCTCGACGACCTTTTCCTGGATTTCCCCATCCCACACACTTGCTCCAACCGCAGTTGCACATACCACCCACTTGCCATCCTCTGACACGGAAATGGCATTCAAGTCCATACCAGTTTGCACCCCCACCTCTTCACCATCTGCAAGTCGCCAGCGACGAAGTCCGGTGCCGGTCCCAGCCAGAACATGCATTCCGTCGGGCTGGAACGCGACAGTCCACACTCTACTCAAGTCTCCTGTGTCAAGTACTATTGCATGGTCTTAGTACTGAGGTGAGCATGGCCCAATCACTGATCAGAATTACTACGCACCGGTCTCGGTTGACGACATTTTTCCTGTTGGTTCCTTGCTTTCAAGAACAAAGGTGCTCCGGTTTACTTGTGGTAGTTCATCGTTGCTCCATGGTCACGTTTTCCTTCTGAATATGGTTTATTGATACAAGCACTTGGCGCTTATTTTTCCTCCAACGGTCTTGCCAAGTCACATTCCCACGCTTCCTATGTTTCACTCATTCAAGCTCCTCTGACACCAATAAATATTTTCAGACGTTCAAGTGCTGTTCCAAGATGTTGGAAGTGGATCTACGGGTGCGGCATGTGTATTACTGACATGAGTGAACGCACGACAGTGTCCAACGTCCGTTCTTCTGCCATCCAAAGCAGTATTCAATCGTTGTATTTCGATGTTCTGATGAAGGACAGGATCGACCACCTCGTTTAAGTTTACGAATGGTTTGGGGTGCTTATGGGCCAGAAGCTATGAAAAGTTCTGTGCCCTTTTTAATTTCCTGTTTACCGATCGCCGGCGTCCCCAATTCCGAGCCTCCGCTGTGACCGACGCAACACCTGCTCTAGCGTACTGGCACTCTGACGACTGCATAAGGCCTGCTTCATGTGGACCCCTTACTTCCCAACCAAAGCACGGTCTCAGACTAGCGAGATTGCACACACGGTAGGAAACCAAGCTGTCGTCATATTGCTACTAGTGGTGTTTACCACGTCTAGTAGATCTAAGGAACGCACGTCAGGATCATACCCATAGGTTCACGATGCAGTGTGGTAGCTAGCTGTATTACGTTGAATCACTGGGTCAATGCATCTCACCTTCTGTACCCGAGCCTCAACACATCTACCCAGGTAATCTGAATGAGGTAATAGCATCGCCCGACCGTCGCTGGTAGGATCTGATGTGAGTGTGACAATGTAGGTCAGAGGAAAGTACATGTACCGTCATATAAACTCGCTCAAGTAAAGGCTGAGTCACTTGCTTGTTGCACCTGGGATAGACGATAAGTATCTGTGACCAAGTCTGGCATTACGAGGAGACATACAGAACCCGCTTCCTTTGTATCTGGAGGATTTTGCGTGCTACGAGAGTCGTCTTTGTTCGGATACCTGGGAACAGAAGGTTTTGGTGGTGGATTTAGGATGCAACGTGTTACGAGTGGCTAGTGACAAACTCGAAGGGCAGACTAATCTGCCAGTTTACCACGGGTTTTACAACGGCTCGCTAAAACGATACGTTAGGCCCATGATATCCCTTCGTCTTCGAGGGAGTAGCGCTCACTGTTACACAATGACCAGCAGCTATCCTCGAACGTCTTTCTTTGGCAGCACTCACCCTCCTTGGTGGCCGCAAACGAAATTGAAGATCTGCAAACTCACCCGAGTTTCCAGATAATTAATCCAAGTCCTTATTATCCTTCTTCCTTAACTACTTTGCAAATATCGAGCGAGCTTGTGATGACTTGGTGGTATCTAGATCGTCCGCTCGTCCCGCTTTTGCAGCGGAAGTCACTGGTATCGGCTATGATACGACATGCGACGAGTCCATCGATGATCCCTCGTCACGAGGATGTGTGGAGGATGTCGGGGATGGTGGCTGTCACAACGTCAATACAAAAAGAAGAGAATATAGTAGTCACGAACCTCGTCAAAGTTGAACTGGGGGCCAGACGTGCTTGACAGTACCTCGACCTACGCCATCGTAAGAGCTCTGTTCAAAGCAAGATGAATGAACCCATACGTCAAGATGACCACTATCGTCGATGTCATTGTGAGTCTCCGGTTTAAGTGGATCTTCCTGTTGAATTTACAAAACGCAGTCAGTGCATCGCTTACAGTAATAGCATGATAACTCCTACCATAGAGAACTCGTGTGGATGGCTATTGTCATCCTCCGAGGTTACAAACTGCTTGTCTTGGTGTCCTGCCTCTTAACATCGTATTAGGACAGTGTAAGCCTCATTTGAGATGCCAACACAATGAAAACGCAAATACATACGTTGAAAGGCCCATACGAGGCGAGAAGGATGCTGCCGAGATTTCGAATGACGATTTTTCCATCATATCGTCCAGTAGCAAGATAGTTACTGCCTGCAGAAATGGAAATGGAGTGTTCGCGGTCACTGTCCTCGATGGAAGGGACAATTGGAGAGTGTCGACGAGTCCAAGAACGAGATGGAATGCGATGTAAGAGAAACGATGAATATGCCGTTGGGAGCCAAGGCGATAGATTGGACATAGTTTCGACTGACAGATTGCGATTCAACGAGCTGGGACCCAGTACGGGCGTTGAATGACATGATTCTCCTGTTGTCAGACGAGGCAAAGATCTGACGACTGTCGCTGGACCATGCAAGTGGAGTGGTCGTGCCAACAGATGAGTCTAGGGTAGTCTCAATGGTGATGAATTTCTTGCCGGAATGACAGTCAAAGACTTGGATAGAGCCAGCAAAGCAAGCAATAGCGATGAGTTGGCCACCCGGAGATTTCAGTGACGGCCTGTTCGCATTGCAAAAATTCGGACTAAGCGGAGCTGCCTGCTTCGGGTAGCATTGGTCACTCGTCACTCGGCCTGTAATTAGGTCGTGTTTTCGTTGGTGTTTCCTGTCTCGCGTATTGCCGCTTACCTCGGCTACAGTAGCATCCTAGATCATCTGAAGAGATCAAATCAGAGCATGATAGATCAAACCCACGGTCATGTGAGCTGGTCATGTGGCTCATCTCCCACGCACTGATCCTATGCATGCCTGAAACCTTGCAGAGTGGGCTCGGGCAAGGAAAACGAAGTGAACGGGAGCACAAAGAGTCAGACAATTCAGATGACGGCATTGTATATAGGGTATACCATCTGATTCTGGTCCTCAGACAGTAATGGTACATTATGGGTTGAGGGTGTGTATAGGGTCAGTGCGTGGGAGATGACCACATGACCTGCTCACATGACCGTGGTTTTGATCTATCACGCTCTGATTTGATCTCTTCAGATGATCTAGGATGCTACTGTAGCCGAGGTAAGCGGCAGTACGCGAGACAGGAAACACCAACAAAAACACGACCTAATTACAGGCCGAGTGACGAGTGACCAATGCTACCCGAAGCAGGCAGCTCCGCTTAGTCTAAGTTTTCGCAATGCGAACAGGCCGTAAAGCACCCCTGAGTCATGGTGGTTCACTGGTACCGTGGTTGCTCCTACCAGACATGACCTCTATATGGTTCATTGACACGATACCTCGTGCCCTTGGCACTTATATTGCCTTGGATCTTGAGTACGCGACTTCATTGCAACAGTCAATGAACCGTGCAGAAGACTACCTTTATCTCTGATGCTCAACGTCATGTTTCCTGATTCACCGCGAACATCATTCAGGACTCATAGGATCTCCACAATTACTCTCAAGTGCTATTTTGAGATGATAAAAGTGGATCTTATGAATGTGGTATACATGTCAACGTCTAAACGCAGACCTCTCTGTCTTGGATAATGTTCTTTAGATCTGCAACACGCTCGAGCCTTGAAATCAGACGCCGTCCTCCGTTCCCAATCTCCACGTGCATAGACCTTCCTCAGTGATTGTTTGGTGAATGCCAATGGAACTCATTCTGAGGCAGGCTTGTCGGGACACGTGTTGGTGCCAATGTTGCGGGACGACGCAAACACAAAGAAATCCATCGCCAAACATCTATAACGTCAAAATACCCGGGTTAATGTGTTCCGTCACTCGGGGTTGACGGGAAACACAACAACCATGCGGGGAGCCTAAACGAAAGGATGGCATCATCTGACTCCCGCTGGCATAACTCAAGGTAAGTTTCACACAGGATTACAAAAGGTCCATATACGCACTATTACACGGACCCTCTCGGATGAGGGTAGAGCTGCGTCATCCGCTTGTCGTACCTAAAAGAAGATAAGCCACCAAGTTGAGGTCTACCATTACCGGAGGAAGACATACACGTCCCGCTCCTTTCGGGTCCGGAGGACCTTTCCCAGTGCGCCCAGTATCCCTGTCCAGATGGCTAGGCACAGCAGGCTTGGAGGGCGAGGGTGATTTGAGCTATAATATATATATATGATAGGTGACGGAAACAACAGCGAGAAACGACGAACTTGTCGTGGTACAACGGGCTTCGCGACAGCGCGCTAAAGGCATATGTTAGACACCCTGTATCCATTTGTCTATTAAGTAACAACACTCACACGTACACGCTGACCTGCGGCCATCTTCGAGCGTCCCTCCTTTGCACCAGTTGCATTTTTTCTTGCTGGTGACTTGGAACGCGATCGAGGACCTGCGTGTCGAATCGAGTTTCCAGAAAGCCGATCCAGGTTCTTGTCATTCTTTCTCGATAACCACTTTCTAAATATCGAGCGACCTCGCAATGACTTAGCAACATCCGGGTTTTCCTCTCGACCCACCTCTGGAGGGGGTGTCACTGGTGCGGGCTGTGGTGCACCCGTTGAGTTCATTGGCGGGATCTCATCTCCACGAGTATGAGTGGAAGCCACTGGGGACGGTGGCTGCAAAAGCATCAGCATGCAGAAGAAGAATGTAGTGATTATATACCTCGTCAAAATCAAATTGAGGTCCGGGCGTGCTCGATGGCACTTCAACCTACATCATCGTAATATCAATTTGCTACGGAACGAAATAGATCCGAAACTCATACGTCGAGAAGACCACTATCATCGTCTTCGCTGTGGATCGCTGACCTGAGCTGATCCTCCTGTTGTATGCACATAATGCAATCAGTGCAGAAATTCAAGTGACAGATCAACAATTCCTACCGGAGGGGACTCGGGTGAATTATTGTCATGATCGTGCGAGGTTGGAGGCGGCTTGTCTTGTTGCCCTGCATCGAGAGTAAGTTCCTAACATGGAGTGAGCGTGCGAGATCGTGTGAGACTCGTCTGAGATGCTGGCACTAATAATATATAGATACATACACGGAAAGGTCCATACGAGTCGGGAAGGACACTGTTGAGATTCCGAATGATGATTTTTCCATTACACTGTCCAGTGGCAAGATAACTACTGTCTGCAGAGAGAGCGATTGACTGCAAGTCACCGCCATACTCGATGACAGGGACAATCTGAGAGAGTGTCGATGAGTCTATAAACCAGACTGAACGTGATGCAAAAGTGGCGATGAATTTTTGGTTGGGAGCTAGAGCGATAGATTCGACGTTGTCATGGCTGAGAACTTGTGATTCGACGAGCTGGGACCCAGTAGAGATATCAAACAACTTGATTTTCCTGTCGTTAGACACGGCGAAGATTTGGCGGCTGTCGTTCGACCACGCAAGTGGAGTGACTGGGTCTCCAAACGAGCCCACGGTGGTCTCGATAGTGACGAGCTTGTCGCCGGTGCGACTGTCAAAGACTTGGATGGAGCCACGGTAGTAGGCAGTGGCGATGAGTTGGCCGTTTGGAGAGAACCTGATTCCATCGACACTATCGTCGTGTTGGAGTGGGCCAAGCAGTCTCTTCCCAGTTGAAATGTCCCAAATGCTCGCTGTCTTCTCTTCTCTCCCAGTCCCAGTAGCAAACCTGACCAAGTCGGGGGAGACGTCTACCGCGGACACGAAGGTCATCTCTTCCACCTCGACGACCTTTTCCTGGATCTCCACATCCCACACACTCGCACCCGCCCGAGTGCCACATACAATCCACTTCTCGTCTTTCGACACGGAAATGGCGTTCAAGTCCATTCCTGTTTGCTTCCCCACCTCTTCACCGTCTACAAGGCGCCAGCGTCGAATCCCTTTGCCGGTCCCACCCAAAACGTGCAGTTCATCGGACTGGAACGCGACTGCCCACACCACACTAGAGTCCGCTGTGTCAAGTATTATCGCATCGTTCGTATGGTCTTGCTGAATTATCAGCCTTGCAAATCTCTCTCGAGTACTGCTACGTACCAGCCTTTGTCGACGACATCCTCGCTAGCGGTCAGTTTCAAGGTGTGAAGGATTAAGAATGTTGTAGTAAGTTGCTCAAAGTGCGCCAGGTTGGGTCAGGAACACATTTCCTCTCCCTATTTACGCACGCGCCTCGTACCCGGCCAGGCGCCTATTCTTGTTCAGACCCCAGTCGAGTGATTCTCACTGCGGACGACCAAGCATGCAATCAACGTTCGCCAAGTCTTGTCTTTTCCAAGGCCAATCTACAGTACCTGACTCGCAACAAGTACACCATGCATACCTATCAGATCTGTCCGCGAAACACCACGCACAAGACTCATGCTTCCTGATACACACGCCTTGTTGACGAGGCTGACTATACCTCTGATGTTCAACAAAAGTTTTCAAATTCACTGTCTCACTGCCACTCGTATAAAGGATTCAGAGTCGGCATGCATTGCTTTCAAATGCTATGCCAAAACGTGGTGTGCATCAGTGTACCGAGTATATGCGCGACATCTCCTTGGTCCCCTTCTATCCCCGAGGAGTTGGCTGGATTGTTAACACTGCCTAGCTGTACAGACACGAATGCTCCCTTGGTCATCATAAACAATACGTGGTTCAACGATTTTTCCCACCAACACCCCCTCTCTGTAAAACGTTCGATGATTGCGTATGTCTAAGAGGGAGCTAATAGGCCATTGCAAAGGTATGTCTTCTAGCGGCGTGGATCTCTTTAACACAACCTATGCTGTTAATTCAATTTACATGGGTGACCGCATTCCAGACGACACATGTTCCTAATATCATTGGTTTGCATAAGTCTTGGTCCTTGCCCTTCATCAGGATCAAAGGTTCTTCAGTAGCTTAGCGTCGGGAATCTGGTCTTCATGCTCTCAAGAACGTGACGAACGACAACCAACGCTGGTACCTTTCCGGTCAGGTCTCCTGACGGGCCTGTTGCATATAGAGTGAATCTGTACACGACCGTGTCATGACCTTTTTGTCGTAGTATAGATGGCCGTACACTCCAATGAATCTCAATAGCAAAAAAGAAGTTTTTGAGAATTATGTAGCCCGACGCCAGTGATGCCACAGCCGACCGGATGAACCAGTCAATGTCTGATCCCCCTCCTAATGCGCCGGTTTACCTACATCCAGATGGGGACGAAAGAGAATCTCGAGGCCATGATCGACGAGTGCCTCACGAGTCGGGTTCTAGCTTGCCTTGTGAAACGTCGCTATGAGTGCCGCTAGCATACACTCCAGCACGGTCGGTCATATATATCAGACCATCTGAATATGCTGTTTTACAAGTGTGGACATCCTTGAGAAGCCGCGTGCTCTATGTCCACATATAAGTTCACCTGGATCAATGCACCCCATCACCTGTACCTGACCAAAAACACATCCACGCAGGAAACCTGAACGAAAGAACAGCATCGTTATATTCTCGCTGACATGATCCACTATCAATCTAACGATGCGAGTAAAAGGATAATGTTCGCACCGTGAGATGGACTCTCCCGCTTGATGGTGGAGAGGGCTCATTTACTTGTTGTGCCTAGTAGGAAATTTGCTGTTATGATGTGGTGCACAGTGAATAGAAAAGGGCGCACTGGGGTGGCTTCCCTTGCATCTACGGGACTTTGTCTGGTTCGTGACGTGGCTTTATTTGGACGGCTATGATCTGTACCCTTAGAGGACGGTTTTGGCTGCGACATGCAATGAGTCCTTGCATACAACGTTGATGGAACAAACGAACGTTTGGTCGAACAACAGGTTTTGCAACCACCCGCTATGATGATATGTTGGATACACACACGATATCGTCAAAGAAGAGCACTCACTTTCACAGGTCGACCTGCAGCCATCCTTGAAGATCCCTCATTTGTGCTGGCATCCACTTTCGCTGGTGACTGCAAAGAAGATTGACGGTCAACAGATCGACGTGACTTTCTGGGAACTCGATCAGGCCCATGTGAAGTTGGGTCCTTTTCAGTTTTCATAAGCTTCTGTAGCCACTTTTTAAATGCCGGAAGACTCTGAGGTGATTCGCCGATGTCAAGATGCTCATCTGGAGGCGCCTCTAGAAGGGAAGCCACAGCTACAGGATCGGATGTGCCAACCGGCGGTACCTCGTCTTCACCAGGACGCACCGAGGAGACGGGAGACGGTGGCTCCAATGGTATCAGTACAAAGAAAAGAGAAAAATATAATGACTACCAACCTCATCAAAGTCGAACTGAGCAACAGGTGTGTTCAACGGTACCTCAGTCTATACCTCCATGAGAACTTGCTTCGACAGGGAAAGTGAAGAGCAAGTACCTCAAGGAGATCACCGGCACTGTCGTCGCTGTTTGTCGGAGACCTGGGTGGACTCAGTTTCCTAGGGTCATCCTGGTGTAAGTGCACCATGGGTTGGCACCTCTCGTTTTACTGAAGGGATAACAAAATCCTACCAAGGTAGAATCAGGTGGATTATGATTTTCACTCCCTGTAACAGAGATATGTTTGTCTGGCTGTTTTTCCCTAAGAGTGGATGCCTAGTGTGATATCAGTGTAGTGGGAATGAGTATTACCCATTATACTGACAGCATGAGTATACAAGTACTCACACGAAATGGGCCATATGAGTCAGGGAGGATACCGCCGAGGTCACGGATAGCAATTTTCCCATCAGCTCGCCCAGTTGCAAGATGGTTGCTATCTGGGGAGATAGCAATAGAGATGATTTTTTCATTGTCCTCAACTACAGGACCAATGAGCGAGAGGGTCGTTGCATCCAGGAAAGATATGGAACGCGATGTAAATGCAGCCAGAAATTTGTCATTACCGGCTAAAGCGATAGACTCGACATTACTGAGGATCGATGACTCGGCCAGCTGAGATCCGCTAGACGCAGTAAAAGACCTGATTTTGCCATCATCTGATGTAGAAAAAATGTGTTGACCGTCGTGGGACCATGCAAGTGGAGTGAAGGGACGGTTAGCATCGGGTGTGATGGTGTCAACCTTAATGAGCTCATCACCGTTGCGAGCGTCGAAAATGCGAATGGAGCTAGCCCGACAAGCCGTGGCGATGCGCTTACCATCTGGGCTGAATTTGATCCCTTCGACGGTATTGTCGTGTCGAAGTGGGCCAATGAGTCTCTGCCCAGTCAAGATACTCCAGACGCTTGCCGAAGAGTTGGAGACCGTCCCAGTAGCAAACCTGGTCGAGTCCGAGGAAATGTCAATCGCAGACACATCCGAACTTCCACCCTCCACGTTGACGACCTTTTCACGCAGTTCTGCATCCAAAACGTTTGCTCCACTGTAGAGAGTCCCGCAAACGATCCACTTCTGGTCTCTCGACACTGAAATAGTGTTTATGTGCATTCCCATTTGCTTTCCGACCTCTTGACCATCTGTAAGTTGCCATAGGTGAATCCCATATCTACTCCCGCTCAAAAGATGTTCACTGTCCGGATAAAATGCAACTGCCCACACACTGCCAGTATTCGAAGAGTCACCTGTGTCAAGTAGAATTGTTGGGTCTTACTGAATTGTCAGCATTCAACTTGGCAATCACTTTTTGGAGAGGTTACACACCCGTCTTTGTCGACATCTTCTCAGCGGAACCCAGTCACGGTCTTCGGACTTCCAAGGTGAAGGAAGTATGCAGCGCACAGAGTTGCCTCACCAGAACGCATTACCTCATGATAAGTCGCACGCTGGTACGTACCGTCTAATTCCAAGAAAAATATTGTAGTGCCATCACCAAGAGTCAGCGTCCATCATTGGCGATTAGCGTCGTTTGTGACGCTGATGTAGACATTTGAGCACCGTCACCGTCACTTGCAAAAGATGTCTGAATAACGATTCAATAGTGTTCGGAAAGCTGAAAAAACAAAGCTCTTGACGCTCGTCACGAGCGTAAATTGCACCAGGTCCTTGGCTCTCCACCGCTGCTAGTGCGTTCTTACAGATGCGGTCAAATGAACAGACAATTATAACATTACAGTGCTACATCTGACTGCAAAAGGGCACAAAACGTAGAAATACATGTAGCAACGTACAGACTGGTAACATCCAGCCGGATTGACGTGCAATCTTGATTACGGGATAGAATACCGAGTGCGAATGTCCAGCAGGTTGACATACGATTTGGGTTACAGGATCGAATATGGAGTGCAAAGGATTACGGTTTGATATAAGTTGAAAACGGACTTGAAGCGAATTCATGCTGCTCGAGCTCTTTTCGTATTGATCTCTGGGCCTGTAACTATAAATCTGGCCAATAGATAGGTAATGCGACAATGGATGGCCCGGCATCCATCATGACTATGAATGAGCACGAGTAACCCACGGGTACGGACACATTGACCCGTACCCACTCCCACGGGTATGGGCTTGGATGCAGGTATTGCGTGGAGGTTTTGACGTCATTGTCGCTGGCCAATAACGTGCCGCCACCGCCGCCGTTATTGTGGAGCCATGACATTGGCCATGGGCACAACTTCATCCGAGGAGTCGTGCGGTGGTGTCGTGGCATTGGCCACGCACGTGTCACCACCTCCTCATCGCCGCCCCAGTCACGCCATGGCATTGGCCACGCGCGCGTCCGCATTATCATCATTGGTGTTGTGTCACCGTAGCGTTGGCCATGTGGAAGTTTACATCGTTGTCGTCGTGTGGCGGTGACGCTGTGACGTTGGCCACCTCCGCGTCGTCATCAGATAGTGGAAGTCAGATGCGGTGACGAAATTGGTAAGCGGTGCGAGTACTAGCGGGTACGCTTCAAGTATAGACCTGTACCCGTACCCGAACCCGTGCTCTTGAATTCTAATAAAGCCGTGACCTCACCAGTCATCGTGCTGTCCCTAGGTATGCTAGAGTAGTCGGATAGTGCGAGATGTATAAAAAACAAAAACTCACAATGTATGCGTTGTACTTCTGCTTATCGTTAGAGAATCCCATTGTGACTTGATAAATTTTGTTCATTGGTTGCTTAAAAGCCTGAAAAAGACTCACTGTGGTTGCCTCGTTAGTATGAAGAAGGGCTCAATGTTAACTTTGGTCAACCATCTTGAGGAAGGAATCCAATGTGAGTCGATGAGGTGAGACGATGAGGAAAAGAATACACTGGGGTCGCATGTCATGCATTGATCACGTGAAGAAGACATGTTTGTCATTATTTGATCTCTAGATGTCAGGTGGCGCAGGTACCTGTGTCAAGTCTACTCGTCTCCTGTTCTGCCCGATAGTCTGATCCCCCACCACACACCTTCCAGGGAAGGACAGGTACCTACAAGTAACCTGCATGGGTATGAGCGTGCCCATTTCACGCAGATACAGATAATCAGCGTCAGCTGCAGACGGATATTGGGGATGAATGTCCAACAACCGACGTTGCGAAGTAGTATCCATGACATCAGTGACGTGGTCACTGATTTCTGGGATATTAGTGACGGTGACACTACGTGTGAGTGTTTTTACTTTTTGTAGTGTCATGTCTTTGGCGCTTATGTTATTACTCCAATCCTGTCAAGGTGATTTTTTTGTGGCCCAAGGAGTAAACCCTCAGGGAATCTCCTTTTATAGCCAGGGACAGAACCCGTGAGTGCATGTCGTACCTTGGCTGTGGAACTCGCGAGGGATCAACCCGTGCAGATCCACTCGCGTAAAACACGACGCTCTCCAATTAGGGGCACTCATACTCGGTGGTAATCTGCTGCACTAGTTCAGACTCACAGAGACGGGTCCAGGTACCATCGAGTTTAGAACCGCACCATATTTTCATTCATGGCTGCAGCTTTCACGTTCCTTCGCCCGTTATAAGCCACGAAGCCACATAGTTTGGAGACTCATCGAGTCACCATAGACTGGACATGTATGCCCCGTCTTTGAGGGGTTGGAAGTGGGTGAAATCACATTTTCGAATGGTGGACAAGACTGCAAAAGTCCAGGTATGTGTGAGTGTACTATCCATCCGTGTGTCCGAGAACTTGGAACCTATGGTAGTTTTGATCTGATGACACCAAAGATAATTGAAAAAGATTTGCCCCCTTTGTTGGATAACCTTATGAGCGGTTACTTCCCGGGTCAAGTCGCATTCCCAGCAACTGTTAGATCTCAGTACTTCGTGACTCCATCGTGTTGGGCTGAGGGCATTCGGATTCACCAAGTGGTAGTTGTGTTGGGATGGTGATTCTCCGCTAAAACTATAAATGAAACTAGGTAAGCATGGCAGAGTGTTTTCTTGGGTCATGGGCTCATGGGCATGACTCAAGCATTGCCATCTTTACCATTAAATGTACCATTTCTGTTTGTCATTCACATGTCAGGGCAGAACACTCACTCGTACAAGTTGACCCGCAACCGTCGTTGGCCGTCCCCCAATGTGCAGCTCTCACTCTCACTAGTGACTGGAGACGACGGAAAAGAAGAATGTAGTGATGACAAATCTCGTCGAAGTCGAATTGAGGTCCGGGTATGCTCAACAGCACTTCAACCTACCCCATAGTGATATTAAATGGCGAAAGAATTCGACGCTGGATAGTTATAGACTGTCAAGAAGTGGGAGAGCAAATGGGAATGGACTTGGCTACTAGTTCAGTGTCGAAGGACCCACAAGTGGATGGTGTGTAGAACGGAAAGAAATAGCACAAGCATTTAAGATGCAGAACTGCATGAAAAGGTGCATGCAATTTCCTTGGGATGCTACGAAAGCGAAGGAGGGTTGAAGCTTCTGGCTGAGGGACTCTTGGACCAAAGTTCTCACACACTGTGGACTGAAAGTTGTCACCGAGTCGTTCCGTGCCTCCTGTTGCCACAGCCCAGCCAGTCTGGGAGTGGTTTCCAGCACGAGATATCGCCTGTGAAGCTTGTGAGTGACAAGCAGGTTGTGTGCTCATACAGTGGTTGAGTCCGTCAAACGAGTCACGAAACTCTCTCAAGCTGAAGGAGCATTGACCTGTGAGTGCTTCAGTATACAATGCGATAATATGCCTCCTAAATATTTCTCAACCTCACTGTGTCGAGGGGATCAGATAATTCACACCTTCAAGACATTTTATAGCAATGAGACAAGTAATCGCCGTCGGTGGTCTCTGGCTCATGAGAACCCCGGGTAGCATTAACCAGAAAAGCACGCACAGTTTCAGACCAAACAGCACGAATTGATCGTTCCTGGTATATCTCATCCGAGTATACATCTACACCCCTTACTACTGAAAGCATCAGTTATCACCAGACCCCAGTCTCTCCCCCGTCGCCTGAGATTGTCCATCATGTGGACGCTGGCCAATCCGCGAAGAGTCTTGATGTGTTCTCATGGGGTGATATAAAGTGTTCAGTCGACTCAACACTGTTCTCCAGTCTCAGAACATCATCTGGTCGACCATGATTCCTGTTGCCTCCCTGCTCACCGCTTTATTTCTCTCCCTCTCCATTGCGGCGACACCAGTGAAGTCCCGATCCAATCATATTACCTTGCCAGTAGCCAAGCGCATCAATGCCAACGGCGGTGCCATCAACCTCGTTGAGCGTGACAAAGCTCGTGCCGCTGCGCTGATGGAGCGCGCTACTGCTATTCAGGACGGCGAGCTGGATCGCCGCAATGTCAACCTTCCTGCCACCGACCTCGTTACTTCATTTGTTGTCGCGATCCAAGTCGGTAGTCCTAGCACCACCTGTGCGTTATACTTCCTCCATCAAATTCACTAGTACATACTTAGTCCTACGTGCGCAGACAATGTAGTCCTCGATACCAGCTCCGGTAATACCTGGGTCGGAGCTGGTACACTTTACGTACCATCGAGCACCAGCTATGATACTGGTGAAGCCGTGGTAAGCTTGTCTGAATTTTCGATCACCAGAGTACCTTTCATGTTTTCTTGTAGTCCACCGGCGATTTTTATGGTCAGTCCTATGACTTTTTTTCATCCAAGGTAGAAGGGGTGAGCTGATCTCGTCTGTGTAGGAGAGGAATGGACCGACACCATTGCACTTGGTTCCCTTTATGTCACCGACCAAGGCATTGGTGCCGCAAGTTCTGTGTCCGGTTTTGCAGGAGTCGATGGTGTTCTCGGGTAAGGGGATCCTTTTTCATCTCACGGACGGCCACCAACCTCTTCCTAGTCTTGGTCCTGAGGCTCTGACTTTGTATTCCTTGGTGAATGAGCCCAGCACGGAGATCCCCACTGTCATGCAAAATCTCTACGGTCAAGGGCAGATTGCCGAAGAAGTCTTTGGTCTCTCCTTCGCTCCCACAACCGACAGTTCATCTGTTAATGGTGAACTTACTCTTGGTGGGGCTGACTCCACTCAATACACTGGCACCCTATACTACGCGTTAGTTTTCAATTTGACTCATATGATAAGATCTGACTAAATTGTTTCAGTCCCCTGGCCACAAGTAGTCCTGCGTCGAACAGTTGGGGTATCACCCAGAGCATCAGCTACGGCAATACAGGAACGCAAATATTGTCAGAGACCGTCGGTATCATCGACTCCGGTACTACTTTGATTACTATTGATGGCGGTGGGTAAACCATACTGACTCGAGCTGGTGCAACACTGAGCTGCTACGACAGATGCTTACTCGACGTACATATCTGTTACTGGAGCCACATATGACGGCGACACCGGCCTGCTGACGTTTACTGCTGCCCAATACGACGCTCTCCAAAGCCTCAACTTCCACATTGGCGCCGTAAGTACCCCTCAATGTCCAATTGAACGACCGTTTCTTATATCACATCTTGAAGGGCACATTTGAATTGACGCCCAATGGTCAAATTTGGCCACGATCGCTCAACTCTTACATCGGCGGCACAAGCGGTACGATCTATGGGATCATCACCGGCCTCGTAAAAAACCCGACTGGAACTGGTATTGCCTTTATCAACGGTATGACATTCCTCGAGCGGTTCTACACTGTCTATGACACCACGAACTCCCGGTTTGGTATTGCAACGACCTCCAACACGGATGCCACCACCAACTGAGAACCAAGCCCAAGCGTATTACATCATTTTTTGTTTTCATACTGTTGAAACGCTGGACTTGGAGTTTTGATGTAAAATTGTGTACCAAGGGAATAGAATGTTTTAAAATCAAGAAATGTGCTTAGTATGTCGATAACCGGTAAGGTTGTTGCCAATAGACCACTGGTAGAAGTACGCAGGAACGAACGTTGGGAAACCTTCCCACACTGGATTCGTTGTGTCCGGGTAAATCCCTCTTGAATGTAGCGTGGGAGTATCTGATCACGGTAGAAACACGGGTCTGGTGATTAAATACACCAATTTCAATACTGCAGCAGACATAGTGGCGACTTGAAGCTTGAGAGGGTGATGTGGACAGTAAGACTGTATACACCAGAAAACACCGTGACGGAACAAGGGGTGTGAAGTTCTCGCCAATCTACGTCTTCGATCCGCCGCCTGGAAAAGGGCGGAGTGCTGAGAGCGATCACTATGTCGCGACTGCCTCTTTCTTCGATGCGCTGAAGAAGTGTCGCTATGTTCACAACGAAAAGAGCATTAAAGAGACCACCGCCACCTCTATCAGAGCTCCCGGGAGGGAGAGTGCCCTAGAACGGATGAAGGGCTCGAGCGATTAGCGCTTGGGCTTCTTCCAGAAGGGCACCTAGAAGAGTGCTGTTGTCTGAGTGATCGGAGTAAATCCATGGGATTATAATTATAAGCCACCATCCAGATACAACAGACGCGCCAAAAAAAAATACGCAGACGGGACGTGTGCTGCCAGGTTTGAGCCAGGGAGGAATGCAATTTTCGTGGACGAAGTGCCTGCAAGGTCACATCACCGTGGTTAAATTTGTCGGGGTCTTCTGGGTCCAACCTGAATAATTCTTTACAAACCGGTCTTCTCCCGATAATGGGGCGAAATGGACCGTTAACAAGGCGAGGACAGGGGTAAAACAACGGACGAGAGAACTGTGCGGGTGAGATGGACCCGAGCAGGCTAAGCAACGTGCGTGCATGCGTGCGAAAGGGCAACTAAGACAAGGCCGTCTGCGCTGACGAGCGTGTAGGCAGGAAAAGAAGAAAGAAAAGAAGTGCGCTCTTCGCTTGTTGGCCCATGTACTGTACCTTGCAACTCGGCAAAGGGGTTGTCACGGGCATAAGGTTCAAACGTTCAAACAAGGCTAGGGGACATTATGTCATTAATGGACTGGTAGAGTCGCCGGCGCATGTTATTGATGTTGTCTGATTCACGACGTAGAAACCTGAAGGGAAGTCAAATCCAATGATAGGGGACGATCTCGAGGACGTACTCAAACATGCTGAGCACGTGATGAGTCGATAACCCGGCAGAAGGCAATATATGACCGAGTGGATTGGAACCGCAGAGAATAAAAGTTCGGGTGCCTCCGCTGCCGGGGCCGCTGTGGAATTTGAAGTGGAAACAAAATGCAGCACACATGGAGGAGCTCTCTTGAGCTTTCGTTTTCGGAGGGGAGGAAGTGGGAACGAACGGGAGGGACAGATCGTCAGCAGATCGCCAAGAATCTAAAGCCAGACAGTTAGGTCGAGGATGGATCGTGGCAAGAAGAGATGAAAGTGGAGCGCAGGAAGTTTTGGAGAGCTCCGGGGATATTAAACATGTTTGCGGTGCGATTTTGAAAATTGACTTGAATATCGGGCTGCGGAGTTGGCATGGGGGATACGGAGAGCAGAGATGCGTACCCTTTAGGCGAATGGCCCACGACAGAAAGCACAGATGGAGTCTGGACTCTGCAGGGACCCTAGGTAGTTCGGATGATAAAGCTCGATCAAGTTCAGTTAAAGCCGTATTTGCTAAACGCCAAACC
>JBBPKD010000362.1:0-22628 GCA_038089075.1 Singerocomus inundabilis
CTTCCTCTGCGTAGACTGCGGTGGATCCAAGACGTCCGCCGTCATCACCAACCAGGATGGCCAGATCGTCGGTCGCGCCATCGGGGGTCCATCCAACTTTTGCTACATGTCCGTGACAGACTTCCAGGACGCCGTCCGCACAGCCGTCTCCAACGCACTCAAGACTTGCATCTCTCCGCCCTCGACAGACCCAGTACCTCTCCCTGTCGCACCAGGCGTGTTCGAGTCCGTCTGGTTCGGCATCTCTGGCGTCGACTCCTCTTCTGCGGCACGCAATGCCGCAGCCGCTATTACACAACTCGTCAACCTTCCCTTGGGCTCTCACCTCACCGTTGCCAACGACACCCATCTCCTCGCTGCCCCACTCCGACTTCACCACGATATTGCCCACGCCGTGACCGCAGTCGCTGGTACCGGTTCTTGCATCGCCTCCTTCACCCAAGACGAGTCCGGCGCCCCCGTCGAGCTCGCGCGGACAGGCGGCTGGGGTTGGATACTCGGTGATGAGGGAGGTGGCTTCCACGTCGGCCGTGAGACAATCCGTCTCATGATGCACGACCTAGGATGTCATTCGTTAGGGATGGCGCCGGCCCCAAAGAGCAACCTCAAGGAAAAGGTCCTTGCACGGTTTGGCATCGCCGACGAAGAGAACGTGGCTGAGTTGCTCCCTATGATACATACCCCGGAGCCGTACCTCCATAGTTCCGACGCATCCTCTTCCACACCCGTACCAGAAATTCCCCCATACCAGCAGATCGCACGTGAGAAACGCCTCTCGCAGCTTTCTCCATTGGTGTTCGAAGCGGCATTCAAAGAGAACGACGAATTTGCGATCAGAGTGCTACGGAGCACTGCTGGCGCGCTCGCGGATCAGATCGCGATGTTGTGTCTCGCGCCGGGGCAGGACATCGCGCTGAAACCGAGGGGCGTCAAGCCAAACGAGGCTATCCTGTGTTTTGGGGGTAGTCTGGTAGGAGTCAGGGAGTATAGAGAGCTCGTTTTGGATGAACTCGGGAAACGAGGGTGTGTCTTTCGGTATGTCGAGTATGTCGAGGACGTAGCAGCGGTTGGGGCAATCGGTTTAGCAGCATCGGGGTCAGGAAGAAAGCATTGACTGATATTATTCACCCTGTACTCAGCTTTTCGTAAAGAGTTGCAGAGTTCAAGTTCCTCGATTGCCTGCCCTAATATGACATTCCCACGCTATTCCCCATAAAATCAACAACACCGCGTTGCCTTTTTTCTTTCGTGCGGCGACACGGCCAACCTTTTCCCCATGTTGCTCATGGCTGCGCATTGTCCACGCGGCCGTTCGAGTGTCAGGCCGTGTTATGAGCAAGTCGGACGTCTTAGTACCCATTTCGCGTCTTCGCGTCCCTTTTGGGATCAGGAAGGGGAGACGGGGCGGTGGTTCCGTACACGTTATTTTTTTTTTTCGGTGGATTTCTGATGGCAACGTGCTTTTATATGTAGAGTAACTCCAATCGTCAAATTTCATGTGCATTTTAGATGTCCGCATAGTCTGCTCTTGGAAAGCAGCGTCGACGTCGTGTAAGTTTGGTATGACGTTTCAATCACTACTCTGAATCATATATCATCCGCATCTGCATCTCGTACTCTTCCATTTCGTGTGATGACTATCACGGCGCTTGCAAACGTAACCAATACTGAAACCAATGTGTCGCAGTAGGCGAACATGGTGAACATCATGGTACGTTGGCCACTCGTCATTCTCTCGATCATCGTCTGACACGGCCACCCTCAGCGAACCATCCAATCACAAATGCAACCAAGATGGCCATGTTGTCCCCGTCCGTACAAGCAGCCATTCTTCTTCCACTCATCACTCGAGCCAATTACATACCTTCACTTCAGCGGATGATGGGGTTTTTCAAGTCTTTGAGCGGACGTGCCTCTGATAATTGGGATGCCAGAGTCCCTTTTGACCCAAACTCGGAGAATGTTCAAATGGTTTATCCAGCAGGTGGACCACACTTCCCACAGAACTCGTCCAAGAGGTCGAACTCGTCTCGTTCCTCAACAATGTCATGGATCGTGTTTTGCTTTCACAAAGCCCAAGCTTAGTCACTGTCACAAATACAACATTGCGCCGTTGCTTCGCAGTCCCTGAGAACAGATATCACGACATGCCACCCTCGTCCGACTTTATTTTGTTACCCGTCCAAGCATTCACGGATGGGTTTAACACCGTCGATCCGACAAATGTAAATCTCAGTCACGCGCCCTGTTGGCGAGTCGAAGAACAAGGACTTGCTAGCTGGTTGGAACAACTGTGACGGTACACACAGATGAAACGGGGCCAACCATGGGAGTATTATGTGCTCGGGATGACGGTCACAAGAGAGAGGGCAGCTTTCTTGTGTAGAGAGGATAGCGGGAAGCTGATGCTCGCGAGTGGTTGTGGTGGCACCGAGTTCGTACAGATCTGCTTGGTCTCGCATTGGCCACAATGCGGACGTACAGCTGGAAGGGAAAGAACAAGCCTACACGGCGATTGCACGTCGAATGCCAAAAGCATATCCCCACTCTGTTGGTACTGATTGCATGTAGATGAATGTGTTCAATTGATAGGGTATGGAAGGTGAAAGAAGTTGACCCTCCGTTGTTGGACTATTTGTCCTCGTTTGACGAGACGCAGTGCAAGACCAATATTTTTTCCACGGACATCTCAGCGCAGAGTATGGATGACACTAAAGAAATCAATATTACAAGGACAACTAGTGTACTATTTCCGCGATGACGTCGAAGAACATGTCAGGCATGTATCGGGGGAACACTGTATCCCATCAATCCGAGCATTCACTCCAGTGGCTCTACTCCACCTGCTGACCAGAAAAGGAGTATATTAAGAGAGCGTATCCCTCGGGGAACGTAGACTCATGAACATACCTTGTTTGAATGGACAGTTTGAAAACGCATCTTCTAGGTCTGAATATAAGTCTAGCCACTCATCTAATGTGCCGATGAACTCGGAATGGGACACTTCGGTTCGTTTTCCTTCGGCGGCCGAACGTCGCGTGCTAACCCGGAATATTGTGAAACAGGACACGATCAATCCGGAGATGGGTGTATGCAAGTCCTCTGGCCAATTGTTGTCCAAGCAGCTCTGGAATTCGGGACTTTCAATAACCCCACTTGCGCCATCGGGATCCACAATAGTGAATCCTTTCTGCTTCCCTATGTCCTTCGGAGCACCATCCGCCCAATTAGTATATTCTTGTGGCCAGTCTCTTATATGAGAGAGACGACCTGAGCCGACCGACTGCACAAACCCAACCTGATCAGCTTCACACAACTCTTTGCTGGAGAGAGGCCCGGCGTAGGAGAAAAAGAACAATAATAGCACATAAAGGAACGATTCCACATCGTCAAAGTGCGTGTGCCTGCGACCCAAAAGAACGTTGTAGGAGATGTAGGGAAGAGTACCCTAATGTACGTGTAAGCTGATAACGACAGTCTATAGTTGGGGTACACACGGTTCGCAACCCCTTCATGGGTAGAATTTTCTCGTCAGGTAAATGGGTGGAAGGCTTGTGCGTAAGACCTTGCCGAGATGGATCTTGAAGTGTAGCTGGTACAGTTGACATGGGCTCTTCGGCCTCCTGTAGGATGGCCATGTCAAGGTCAATCAGATATCCACGCTCGTCTCCGGGACGAAGTCCGAGGACAATATTGTTCTCGCTGACGTCGCGGTGCAAAATACCGATCTTCGTAAGATATTCGTGTCCTTACCATGCAATCACGTCAAAATACCATTTTTACCATGACGGCGCAAAAAAGAGACATACCCAATAATGCACCGCGTAATCCTCTAACAAAGTCATGGACACCCCAGAAGTATCTCACTGGCCGCTTCAGCTCGGAGACAGACACCGTCAGCACACGGTTTTCAATGCACAGGCACCCAATCTGGTCATCATTGAAGCCCCTGATTGCACCGAGCGTCGTGCACATCTTGCCGTTCCTCTCCACCTTGAACGTTCTGTATGCACATTAGCACACCACTCCATGCACCATGTACGATGACACACCTGAATGGCACAATCAAGTTAGGGTGAAGTCCGTTGCTCATCAGTTTCTCCATTACTTCTTCCTGTTCGGCTACACGCCCAAGATCTTGCCATGCCATTTTCAGTGCTAGCAGCTTGTGTTCATCCTCCAGATCCACCACGCAGAATACCGTAGTTCCTCTTCCACGAATAGAACTCGCCGTGAACAATATCCCCAAGCATCGATAACCATACACGGCAACAGGTAAGAAGACAAACCGATTCACGTCGACAGCGCCGCCCTCCGTCTTGCGTTTCTTCGATCGCGTCCCCTCGTCATCATCGTCCTCGATTTCGGAGCGACCTCTCTTTGAAGATATCGATGAGAGTAGGATTGATCGATGACAGGAAACTGAAGTACTGTAAGGGCGGGAAGACGCCAAAGGTGGACGTCTGACTCCAGAGGTTCCCGCTCGTGAACGACGACTTGAGACTGAATTCCCTTGACTTCTCTTCGTCCGACGTGCGATGGATCTCGACGTTATGTTTTTGGCCACGCACGCTTGTTCTCTCCCTTCCAGCTTTATGTCCGGGTTGTGGCCAAGGTCGACCTTGTCTGCCAGTGCAAGACCGAGAAGGATCCGTATGAACTCGATGCAACCACGACCATCCCCGAGCATCAGTTCAAGACGTTCAGTCCCGCTACCCTCTCCACGTAAGAAGACAGCCTTGTCCTTTGTGATCGTCATCCCGAGTACATAATAGACCCATGGTTGTGCCCGTTTCATCCCTCGTGCATACCGTTGCAGTTGTTCCACACCAGCCACCAGGTCCTTGTTTTTTGACTCGCCAACGAGGCGCGAGGCTGTGAAGTTCACATATCTCGGATCGACAGTCTTGAATCCGTCTTTGAATGCCTCGATTGGTAACAAGAGGAAGTCCGGTCGCATATCTGCCCCATCAGGCTCGTACGATAGAGGTATCGCGTGATGTCTGTCCTTGGGGACCGCAAAGCGGTGGCGTAATTCCGGATTCGCGACAGCGAGCTTGGGCTTTGCAAAAGCAAATGCACGATCGGTAATGTCGTTGAAGAACGAGACGAGTTCCTCCTCCCTGAGAGGTTCCTGAGGGAACGTGGTCCATTTGAAAGAATATGTCTTCGTCTTCTGCTTTCCCTTCCCCTTCGTATCGGTGGACGAGGTCCCGCCCGCCTCGCCGTTATTGTCGCTGTCTGGTCGAATGCAGTCGTGCCTATCAGCGTCCTCAAACGCCTGATGAATGCCGTTTTTAATGTCATCCGAATTCGCATCCAGAGGATTCCTGGGATCATAGCCATTATGATGGCCCGTTCGCTCGAAAACTTGAATGACCCCATCATGCACCAGTTGGTCCAGAATATCTCTTGCTAACTCGGTTGATACGATGTGTCCAAAAACGTGATCCGCGAGATCATGCATCAGGTACCTTGCTCTGGCTAGTTCGTGTGCAATTGCTTCGTCTACTGTAGTGCGAGTGTGTGATTGGCCAGGGTGTCGATTGGATGCCGACTTTTTCATAGGTGATGGATTGATGACAGTTCGGACGGGAACGAGGATGTTGTCTTCGTTGCACCTGTAGTCAGACATGTTTCGCTGAATGTAGCTACGTGAGGTCAGTGGTCAGGACGAGACGTGTGACCAACGTACGATTAAGTTAACGATTCTCGCGTACTGTGACGCGTCTATTTCAGTGTTGGTTGCATTCCCAGGTGTAACCAAGGTTTTAGTAGCCATTGCACGATATGGAAGAGTGCGAAATGAGGATGGTGAGTGTTCTGATGGTGATTGAGGAAAGAGTTCTTACAGTCGCAAAAACAAGTTTGTCTCCTGTTTTATTCCAGACCTACGCGATGTGGACGCGTTGCCGCTGACTTGCTCTGACGCGCAGACAATGGCGATGTGGAACGGATGTAAGGGTGTGGCAGACAATCAAGTTGTGGAACGGCGTCACGGAACTCACAGCCACCTTACTTTGTTTGGACATATGGCCCCTATCCTCACTTACCAAGCGCGTACGACGAGTCACGACACAACTCGAGACGACAATTCCTATGTACACTCTTACAACGAGGCTTTATATACCTCGCAAATGGTATCCTAAGGCCGAACGAATAACGAATGAATGATAGCGTAGGTTGAACACTCTGTGTCCCAGCACTAAGAAATACGTGTATTGCTCCATGAAAAGTTCAGTACAATGACAAGGGATTCGAGTGAGTCTTTCGAGTACTCGAATCGAAAAGGTCACAAGGGTGTTGATAGAACTCAAACCTTGCCCACTATCCCACAGGTTCTTGAGATGTCACCAATCTTTGCGAACTACGACTCGGAACGGATGGGCACGCAAACCCGTTTCATGAGTCCTGAACCAACTATCGAGGTGCCAGGGATATCCATGAACACGAGTAGCCACTGACTCTGTATGGACTCATTGTTCAAACGTCCACAAATCACCGTTCACGTCCAAACACAAAATAACGGACGAGAGGGCTGGTCGGACCCCCAAGGCCCCTTAAATGTGTTTCTGTGGACCATAAGTAATACGAATGATCAAGCGAGCATCCGCGACGATTACATTGTAAAGGTTCCCAATACAGAATCACCCAGTGCACTGGCACTGACAGATCTCGCCGTATCAGGAAATACAGCGAAGCGCTGCGTGGCGGCACACTGACCAAACATGACTGGGCAAGTGGAGTTAGCGGGATAGGCCCTAGATCCTGTAATTTCTCTGGCCTTCTTCCATGAGAGAACATGATAAAAGGGAATGATCGTCAGATTCGTTACGTACAAATAACAGAACATGGCTGCGACGCACCGCTCGAAACAGAACCCAGAATTTATCCACACGAATACGAAGTCTGATACTGGCAAGAAAAACCAAAGAAATGCAGTGGTCACCGAGACCAACTGAAGAGCACCGAGAAAAGAATGATGTGTAGTAGGTTCACGAGTGAGAGCATTTTTGACGCACCGGTTCGCCAGCCAACTTGAAGTTCGATCCGCCCGACTTGCACACAGACCCAATAGTACGGACATGAATCCTCGGCAAAGTGGACGAATGCCCGTGCGACCACCCCCAAGCTGTGCCACGAGCGCTGGGTGGGCGAGTATGGTAATGTCCGGAAATAGTCGCTGGATGTCGTCACGAGAATACTCCACCCAAAGTGACACGGGTCCACTTGGCACTGTTTTTAGACACTGACATCACGGAGATGCCTTGTCCAATAGATAAGAGCAAGGCAGAGCAAAGAGGCTGCCAAACAGTTGTGATGACCCCCGACGAGGCACCTCTGGAGAAATAAACGAATCTGTGGCCCTGAAAAATGCTATGATATATGAAGTCATACAATTATAATGCATGATGTTCATAATGACCAAGCACGTGACACTTGGGACGAGGAGAGCAACGTGGGACCGACAGGTCCCAGTAGCACACTATTAGGATCCACGACCAATTTTCTCCGTATGGCGGTACGTGGCAATGTCTTTTTTTCTCTCTCTGGTGTCTCACACTCTGTGGAATTGTCCTATCAGTGCTATGAGAGACCGTTGAGCATCGTGTACAACGCTTACGCCAAGCTCACCCACCAGGAGCTCGTTCTCTTCCTCAAAGTTCGCAGCTTGCCCACGTCTGGTGCAGATTCAGAGCTGGTATCGCGATTAGCAAAACATGACTTCCACACGTATCACTTCCCATCCGCGTCTGTCGAAAGTCTCTCCTCTTCTGATTCCGTCGAAGACGTAAAACCACACTCGGCATCCCTCCGATCTCGCACACCGGATCTTCCAGTGGAAATTCTGGCGGATATCCTGGATCACCTAGGCAATTGGCCGCTCTGTCGTGCCCTAGGAGTACCCACGTCTCTGCCAGTACCCTACGAGTGGAGCAACGCGTGTGCCACTGATCTCGCCATGCTCACTGGTTCGGTGCCACTCATTCGAGCTTCTGATCCCTCTCTCAACCCCCCCACGCGACTCGGTGCTGCTGCTGCCATTCGCTTTGGGTATGTCAACGTGCTCGAATTCCTACTCACACAACACCTGCCCATCTTTTTGTCCGTCTTCGGCGATGACTTGATCCCAGTCACAGCATCAAAACACGGTCGCATAGCCGTGCTCGCATGGTGGAAGCACGGTTTCGAACAACATCCCGACTTGGTACTCCCGCCAGCAAAAGGGACAATTGCCGAGGCTATAGACGCCGGCTCGCGCAACGGAAAAGTTGCCTCCCTTGACTGGTGGGCCGCCTCGGGTTTCCCCCTCGAACATACCAAAGTCACCCTGGAGCAGGCAAGTTCAAATAATTACATCGCCGTCCTCGACTGGTGGAAGCGACAACACCTGCAAAATGGCGTGCCTCTCAAGGTTGGTCGTGTCATGGACATGGCGAGTGCGGCCGGCCATGTCAGTGTGCTCGAATGGTGGGCGACGTCACAGCTCGAGTACCAATACGACCGCCACGTGATGCAACACGCGAGTTGCATTGGTAAAGTCGATGTTTTGGAATGGTGGCTAGGGAGCGGACTGCAGGTGGCATTTGACGGAGAGGCTCTCACTGGCGCGACGCGTCATAACCGCAGCGAAGTCCTTGACTGGTGGGATAGAAGTGGGCTTCCTATTCAGTATCGGATGTGCGACATCGAGGAAGCCTTGGAGGATGCTATTGGAGGTGGGGACAAGGCCAGACAATGGTGGAAAAAGAAAGGAGTCGACTTCAGTGCGAGTAACAAGGAGTGGATGAAGCTTCAGAACTTGAACTAGTGGACATCACATCCCATTGGTAAATATTCTTAGGTTGTGTTCCAGTCTTAGTCTTGCAATGCATTATGTGGGATAATACAGTGAAATGGGTGCACTTTATTCTGGAACAAGGTAACCCTACAGAATCCCAGTGAAAACAAATGGATCACGAGACACCCAACACTTGATCGTACAATCTAGCTGCCATTATCCTTCGTGAAGATGCCTGCAGAATAAAGTAAGCGGAGGCATTGTTGTATATGCGGGGCCCACGTACTGTCCCAGTACTTTGTTCATCCGGAACATATCGATCTTGTCAACAGCAAAGACAGCACGAAGCGCATCGTCACATAGAATTTCCTTCTTGTTCAAAGGATTTTGAAGCTGGTGCCGCCGAATATATTCCCACAACTTCTTGACAACTTGCGGGCGAGATAGCTTCTCCACTTCGAGCACTGCGGACAATGGATCGCTAACAAAACAAGAGTCAGGACCACACTGCACGTCGGGTTGGAAAACGGTTGCCGTCGCGTCACCTAAGCAGGTATTCCCTCGCAAACCCACCCTTGGCCGTGCCCCGCTTCTTCTCCTTGCCGTCCCTATCTTCGCCATCTTCTCCTTCCGAATCGACCATCCTCGCGCTCTTCTTTGGCTTGCGCTTCGCCTTCCGTGGGCTCGACAACGACGAGCCCATAGCTGCCAAAGTCGCACCCCGCCGCGACCGACTATTGATCTCCGCTGCCAGCTTGCGCGCCAGCGCCGCGTCGCTCTCCTCCACGCTCTTCTTGTTCTTTTTCTTCTTCGGCAACGACCTAGCCGCCACCACGTCCTCGGCTTCTCCCGCGCCCTCGCTTGGTTCGGTGGGCCCCGCACTCACACCGACACCTTCATCCTCCTCTCTTTCCGCCTCTCGCTCCGCTTCGTCCTCATCTTCGTACTCCTCCCCTCGTTTCCGCTTCGGGCCCTCTGCGCATGACGCGGCCTCGTTGACGTGCTCGAATACCTGCGCGATGAGCTGATCAACGTCCGTGCGCTGTATTTTGATTATCTCGGGAGTTAGCCCGAGGTAGGCATACTGTGGGTCCCCGAGAAGCGCCTTGCGGACGCGTTTGGCGCTGATGGTAGTAAGATCCGTACCAGGCGCGGAGAGAATGCGCGTGATAGGCTCTTCGAGCGCTTCGAGGTTGAAGTTCTGCATCGTGTCTGGGTGTTGCCTAAAAAAAGAAGAAAAAAAGGAGCGAAGGAATGAAGGTGAAAAAAATCACGGGCGAGGTCGGGTATGGCTGAGTGGGTCCGCGTATGTCAAATAAACCAGCGAGATGTGATGTCTAAGCTCGTAGACGTGTCTTGTCGACTAAAACAAAAGGTTATGAACACGAGCTCAATGTCGTTGAGTACCGCGCGTTGACCGTGCCGCATCACAACGCAAATCCACCTGCCCGTCTCACCAAGCAAGACCAAATAAGGCTTTAGGGTCATGGTCTGATGTAAACTGCACATATACTAGATAGACTTTTTCATCCTCATCGCCAAATCAACCAATCTTGCCGTGCAGGGTCATCAGGGGGAGGAAATACCCCCAGATTCTGACGCTGCTCCCCGGGCTGTTGCTGCCCCTGCTCTCGTCGTGCGCGGTCCACGATTCGACTCCGAATGTAGATCAGGACCGCAACGGCCACACACAGACCCACGAGCAACATCGTCTCCGTGAACTCATCCGCGGCTTCTTCACCCCGGTGTCCACCCCGCAGCGCTGCTTCAAAGTAGTCCTCGGGCCCAAAGTCGCCATCCCGCTCGTTCTCGGCGTTCCGTCTCTCCCTTGCCCACTGAAATCATGGTGAATCGTGGTCAGCGCAAGACGACCTGTGTAACGGGCATCCAACAAACCTGGACAGGATCCTCTTCTTCTTCTCGGCGGGTATCAGCTGTTCGACGTCTGTGGAACTCTTCTCTGGCTTTCCCAAGGTACCACGAGCCATCGTCCCGGAACTCGTCCTCCAGCTCCTCGGCGGTGGGTATAACCCGTTCATCTTGCCTAGAATCAGGTTGGCCTGAAGCAGCATCGATTTCCCGCTTCAAGTTCTCCCTTTCCGTGATGGACACTGGTATACACTCGTCAATACTGGGCCAGTATAGTAGCACAGGGAAACCGTACATTTATCTTCGTCGTACCCCCACAGAGAAAGCCCGTTTTGTCCACCCTGTAACGTATGCCAAATACTTCTGGCATACAGTTTGATCAAGGATAACAATACGGGAAGGTACGCTTCGCTATTCGTTTCCAACGCTTGATCATAATGTCGCTTTGCGAGATGGAAATCCTGCCAAAAAGCGTGATAAAACTCACATTGAAATTCGGGCGTCATCACTCACCTGAGGCACGCCTACACCATTCTCGTACATCCATCCCAGGTTCCACATAGCGAGTGCGCTTAACTGCGTATCCGCAGCACTTTGGTAATACTTGGCCGCCTTTTCAAAACGAGCCGAATGTGGTTCGTTTGGTACACCAAGCCCATGGTAATAGTAATCTCCAACCTTGACCAACGAGTCGATGTTACGCTGCGCAGCGGAGCGCGTCCATTGGGTCAGCGCGAGTCGTGCAGTGTTGTTGGATGCTTCGATGGGAGAGAAACGCGTCAGACGCAGGATACTTCGGTCTAGAAAACACAGGAGATACATCAGTTCCAATAAACGACTAACGAACTCAGGATTGATTTGACCTTGGTCCAGGACATAGGCGAGGTTGTTTTGAGCCACCTCTGAACCTCTTTCGGCTGCGATCCACCACTTGAGAATAGCCATCTCTTTACCACGCGCAGTACCACTGTGCCAGGCAAACTCAGCGTCGTCGATGAGATCCTCATCCCAAACTCCACGTTCTGCGACGAGCTTGTAGAATGAAACAGAGTTGGCGCACGATCCGGCCGCGAAACCTTGGGAAAGTCCAGCAGTGTGCATATTCATCGTGTGGATCTTGGCGAGATAAAAGTGGGCTTCAAACGGAGACCCGTAACGAACGGCCGTCTCAAAATAAGTCCCCGCCAGCTTGATCTCGCCCTTGGCTTGATTGAAACATGAGATCGTTCGATCCAAAAGTACATTATATGCACATACCATAGTGGTGTTTCCCAATATTGACCAGTGCTTCTGCCAACTCTTGCCCCGCTGCATGTGAAAAGTATGCCATTGCTTTGCTTACATCTTGGCGTCCTTGAACCAGACCGTCTCGCCACATGATGCCCAATCCATTATAGCACTCCCGGTCACTATACTCCGCTCCGCGCTCGAACCACATCATCGCCATTTCATAATCCTGTTTTACACCTTCTCCACGCAGGTACATCCTCCCCAAATAAGCTGCGCTCTTCGCTGCCCAGCCGGGTTGGGTGAGACCTTCAGCCTTATCGTTGAGGGCATGGTGCTGAAGTGGATTAAGCGGATCGCGAGGCCAGACTTGACGCGCGATCTTGAGAAAGTAAGATTTAGCGAGATTGAAATCTTGACCGATGCGCCCGACACCCTCGGAACCAGAGCCAATGCCACCGGAGGTCGCGTAGATACTCCCTTGGTAAAAGATCTTGCCAAGCTTGTACGCAAAGTCCATTTCTCCGCGATCGGCATTGAACTTAAGGGGAACAGGGTGAACAGAAATACCAGGTGTGAGGTCATAAAGAACGTACCATGTAATACTCGAGGAGGTCCTCCCATGTTTCACCCGCAGCCTGAGCAACACCTGCTTTTACAGCTGGCTTGATGATGTTGAGCCCTGTCGACGCAACACTAGCACCTGGTCCATACACTCCGCCGTCCAAATCAGATAGCCGTGTATGTGTGTAGGGTAGGGTGAAACCACCGGGAGGGCCCGACAGATACATCTCCATGGCTGTTAACACACACATCAATGAATGGCGAGAACCAGACGACACAGGCAGAATGCTTACCGGTATCTGCTGCTGCTTCGTACCATTCCACAGCCCGAGAACAATCTTCCAGTGTACTAATTCCACTCCAGTAACGGTATGCGAGTGTCATTTGCGCGCCCTTGTGTCCTCCCTGTGCGGCAAAAGTGTAATACAGCATGGCTTTGGCTTGATCCACCGGTACTATGTCTGCGTAGCCCGTGGCGTAGAAGAACCCAAGGATTGCTTGCGAGGACGCGTTTCCGGTCAAGGATGCATGTGTTGAGAAATATGAGTATGCAAGTTTGGGTTCCGAGGCGAAGTAGACATTTGGGGGGAACTATGAAGATCGTTCTCTCAATTCAAAGCGTCCTGCGAAATCTAACCACAAGGAACGTACGAGGGACAGACGGGCAAGAGTGTATAGTGCATCCATGTTTCCAAGTTCAGCTGAGTACTGGAGCAAATCGATCACCTTGACCGCTTTGTCGCGTGTCTCCTCGTCTTTTTTGCGTGTACCTGTAGCAGAACTATCCAACCAAGGGAAAATCCGGAATGGAGAGAATTTTTGACAAAGCTTGATCGCTATACGAATGACACTAGCGAAGGGACCTTGACCCTGAGCGCCAGGCAGATAGAATGAGAGGAACGAAGTTGCTTGTGAAATACTTGATTGTGAGAATGGGTCGTGATCATAGGGTGGCGGGTGCGCAGTGATATTGGATAGAGTTATCATTGCGAGCTTGAAGGCATGGGTAGCTATTCGATCGTTAACCGTTGCGCGCAACTCCAGCTGACAAGGATCAGACCTTCGACGGCCTGTTCAGCATCCGCCAGTGCTTGCCGAGATGTCTATAAAGTGAAGTGGTCAATGATACTGTTTTGAAATAAAGACAGGTGGGATGTGAAGGACGGTGTGTATGAACTTACGGGTGCCTCATGGATATTATGGGTGTCGAATTCAGGTGTTGGGTCGGGTTGTACCTGACAGAACCTGTTAGTCAGGAGGACGAGCCAACAGTGAGCATATATCTTACACTTTGGATAGAAAATGATGCTTCTGGCTGGGCAGAAACAGAGAGTGCAGCTAGCGCGACGAGCCCAAAGGCTAGCCACATAATTCGACGTGGTCGTCTTCTGCGACACATAGTCATGGAGAAACACACCACTAGAATGCGTTCGAACGCCCAAACAACCGGTAAGGAGACGAAAGTTGCAAGTTGCAGAGGCCAAAGCCAAGGTGGTGGTAGAGAAAGGACCTACACTCGAGAATCAGATCGGTCGACCGTACTTGTGCACCGCCACCCCAATGCTTGCTCGCCACGTTGTCAGCCGACGTCCGAAGCAAGCGTGAGAAACAGTGTGGCTTCAAGCAGTAGACCAACCAAGCCACCCCCAAATTTCCTAGTTGGCCTTGCGATTGCCCCGATGCTGTGTCGCCTGTTTTCTTCCATGCAGAGCTGCGTGCACACCTACCAGCTTTCTTTCCCTGACTGTGCAAGCCATCTCCAACAACCGTGCGCACTTTACCCAGATCCTCTTTATTCCAACCGGCTCCTTTCATGTATCTAGTCACAGTTCAATTGAGTTCCTGTCGCTCTATTCCACTGCTCCCTCCGGATAAGAGTACGAAACGCAGATGTTCATTCCAACGTTATAACCAGAACGTCTGTGAAGCAACGTAAACTGATATTCGTACTGTATCTAACTCTAACTGTTGTAATGTCCCTAGAACTCTACTGGAGGTCCGTGAAATGGTGAATACCGTCATTTAGGGGGCTCCCTGCGATTCCGTACACGGCCTGCTCCATCGGTATCCCCGACATCTGTTCCTCCGAGATCAAGCGTGTGGCGGCGTCAGCGCCGCGACACTCACTCAACTTGATGTGTCTGCGCGCGTAGTCATATCGCGCAAAGACCACGTCGCAGCTCAAACAGCGCCACTTAACGTTCAGGTGCCTAGCGATGTGTCGCTGTAAACTGCTGACCTTGAGTTTCTCCAGACACCCACCCCACCTACAGTGACACCAGGAACTATAGAGTCCTTTCAGGCCGTGGGCTGCACGTACGTGCAACCAGACATCCCTGCTTCCTCCTTCAATCCATTCTCTACAGGATTGTCCCTCGACTACCTCCCAGTTACACTGGTACTGTGTGAGTGTTTGGGAAGCGTTCATAGGGACTCGTGGGGGTGGAAACATGGGTCTGTTCAGGTTTGAACAGGATACCACTTGCCGAGTCGATGACGAAGTTGCAGGCGCTTGCATATTGGCCAACGTGGACATAAAAGGTAACGGTAGGGTCGAAACTGGATTAGAGGTCGATATGGGCGCTCCAGTTCGGTCTGTGATGAAACTGCGATCACCACCAAGTGGATGCAATAGTGGGCTTGGGATGCATTCGTAAGCTCTGGTGTTCGGCTGTTGGTCGAGAGACCAGATTCGTTCATAATAGGGGAGGGAGTCGGGTTCTGCCACGCTTTCGCTCTCCACAGTGGGGTGGATTCCAAGACTTTGGTGGAGAGTCCTCAGGAACTCGAGCTCGTGCGGAGGTGCCCTAAAGAGGATTGACATTTCTTTTCAAGCATCAACCAAGCTGCACGTACCCCTGTCGTACGGTTAACGAGCAATCGCCCCCGTCGTTCTCTTCCGTCATGTCGTTCATCTCTCCGGAGAAGAAATCATCAAGAGAAGACTCTGGGTGAGAGAAGTAGGTCATGCGAGGAAGTCTTGCCATGCATTGCGCGATGAGCCAAGTGTCCATGACCGGGATGTGTCTGCTAAAAGAATGGAGACCTTTGAGCATGCATTACCTGTGGTTATATATGCGATGTCGGGGTGCTGTCGCACTTGGATGTGCTACCTGCTTAGTGAAACATTATGAGCGACGTAATGCGAGAGACGCGTGGACCGGCAGGTTGTACTTGAACTTCACCGGTATTTTGGAGCGTTATTCCGGCAAACTAGAGTGATGATTTGACTCGAGCACATGGTGTCTCCATGTCTTACCTAACACCAGGTTTAACGATGGGCCCGGACCTCTCGGGCCTACGACAATGTGAAACTCAGAGGCAACACCAGAGCTGTCATCTAGGACAAGCTCTAGCATGCAATAACTGCACAGTCAAGGACTCTGGTATGGTGACCCTTCCTTCATAGTGCGACTAGTCACTAATTAAGACAAGGCGCGAGAGGATAAGCGCACCTACATAAGATCCGTTGGTAGAGGGAGTCAACCTCACTGTTGTCAGAGGCTTGAGCGGCTTGGTCGATCCATTGCATTCTCAGCGCAACCAATGCTACGAGGATACAAGAATCGGGTACCAACGCATTGTAGCACCTCGCCTCGGTCACACCTAGCAGGCGAACTGCGCAGAAGACCCGTCAAACACCGCCATGGCATATGCCAATTCCCGCCGCGGTGTGATATTAAGGCGACGACCACGCTGCACATTCATGGGGGCTCAGACTGCGTGCTTGTCTGAACGGAATACCGAGAGGTGCTGTCAAGCAAGGCATAACACGCTCGGTCGCACCGCGCATCATCCTACACGCAGAGTAACACACGCTTGTGTCATAGTATAGCTTATTGGGACAAAACGGCGAAGAAACGACATAAAATGTCCTACACCTTTCCGTCCATGATCTAAAAAGAAGTTAGGGATGCTTAGGGCATTTGGGAAGAGATGTACGTATGCAATAGAACTTGAGACCCCTTTGAGCTTCTTGCATTCCTCGATGACGTTGCGCCCCAAGGTGGTGTTCAACGTGCCGGCGTCACGATGCTGCCGGTGATACCTTGAAACGTATTCAACGTGTCCATTGACAAACCAAGGTGAGTAATAGGCATCAGGTATACTCACCGGAGGCAGACCTCTTCTTTGAAGTCCTGGTAAACCTTGCGATTACTTTTACGCTTCAAAATGCAAGTATACATCGGAGCCGATCGGAAAAGGCACCACGGTTAACAGAATGAACCACGTACCTCTAATCTGCGTGCAGTCTCCTCATACGCATGACTTTGATGGACCAAGAAATGATCCGCGAGGACAAGGAAGGACATGCCGGAGAGATACATTTCATACAAGCAAGCTGCTTTGTTTCCCCCGTAACCAACGAAGCGTTCATCGCACCTGAAGTATGAAAAGCACCATGGTAAACAGAGGTGCAACCGCCCGATCTTAGCACGCACCAAGGCGGTCCCACCTTCTTAAAGATGACGTATGGCTCATATGCTGGTTGATAGTGCTTGATATTGTACACCTCTCCCGGACCTGCGGCATAAAACCGCGGATAATCACTGCTGTTATGCCCCGGGGCCCATGATTTATGAAACATATCGATTTTTCCTGATTTGATAAGTTTTAAGAGCATCTGAAATGGATTTATCTCGATTGATATAGAGTTAATGACAAAAGAACCTTTTTGTCACTTGGAAAAGTATCCGGATCGACCCCATCTTGTTGATTATGGTATTCGAAAGCCGGAACAATAAGCCCCACACGACCATCTCGGAGGTTACGGCCAACCCCAGCGTCTAATCCGGCTCGAATGTGATTCCGAAAGTCAGTACAAATGGCAAAATCGACGTCCAGCATCATCACAAGTTCCGTACGTGCGAATAAACGCGCGACATTGCGCCAGGTATTCATTTGGCGAGCGAATGGGGAGAGAACAAGGTGCACATCGACGAAACTAGACATCTCCGGGAGAGATGTATACAAGTCGTGTAACGCTCCGAGGACAACATGGGAATCACTGGGTGTCACATGGACGGCGGCGGATATAGGACCTGGATATATTATGTGAAGTCAGCAACTCCAGAATTCCGGGCCATTCTCGCACCTCTATACCGTTTCGCTAGCTCTCCAAACACCTTGAATCGATTGAACGTCACGAGAGTAGTAATTGTGATGTCGTCGTCTTCAAGGACTGCAGAACCTTTGTAGTAAAATGGAATAATTTCGCACGGTTGCATGCTTTCCGAGAAGGCCTTCGCAAGGAAGAGTGATTCGCTTGTGGCAACTTCGTTATTTTGGAGGCCATGCTCGTCATTCGGGGTAGCTGACCAATATAACGTCTCTTCAGGAAAGTTCGGCGGGATGAGAGCGTCCTTGAAGTTTCGTAACTTGACAGCATCCCTCGTGCCTGTGGAGATAGGAGCGAGCCATTCTTTCATCTTCAACGCTGCGCTTATCAGCAGAAAAAATGATGAGTAAACGATAGCGCTTGCTACGTAGATGGTAGCGACGACGTGGAGAAGCTTCCTGACCATGTCGAAATCTATGGTGCTGAACGATTTGGGAACAGTCTCACAGGTGCAGGTGATCGAGAAATTGGCTGACCTGGAATGTACATTGGCATTCTTTTGGCACAAGGACGTCAGATAATCCTGATACAATAATCCACTGTCGTGGAAACGGGACAGAGAAAACCGTCTTCATTTGTCAAGCCATAACACGTAGAAGTGTGAGCCTTGTCGTGGACCTGTAGGTTCACCATAGAAGTTCAAGCCAAGTTGGGTGGTCAAACGTTCACACGGCATCCAACTCGCCGCGGAACATTGGCATGACCAGCTGTGCACCCCTTCGTACTGAGCATGAGTCGTCTCGCTCCCTTAATCCCGGAAACCTATGAACTCTTGGCTTCGCTCCTGACCAAGTGTCCGTGAGTAATATCGCACGGCAGATGTTTATTAAACGTATGTTTACAGTCAGACGATCGAGATCCTTCCTGGCGATGGTTCCGTTTGGATGCACACACAGAATTCAGACAACGTCGGGTCGGAACCGACCTTTTCCCCATTCCTTTTCGTCGAAAACAACCTCGGTATTCCACAAAAGATTCTTTATACAGTCTACCTCCACGCTGTCGGTGTCTTCAAGTCTGCTCGCAAGCATGTACCAACGCGGTTGATATTGATGGACCAACGGAGCCTTGACGTCGATACCTCGCAAGTCCGGGATTTAACCACATCATCGTCCATTTTGGTACTAGCCAATCCGTCCCATCAGACAGCTCTTAATACCAGAAAACATCTTGTCCGGATGAATCTAATCGATCCACATACTGAACTCCGTTTCACGGCATCCCTTCTTTCTTCCCAACATTGCGCCAAACACGGCGAGCTGTGGTACCACAGGCGATGGCTCCTCTCCGCCACTGCTGGCATAGATTCCCATTGTCACCTTCATTTCACATCACAAGACGCGCTCCAACAAGAACTCGATCTGGTATCTCGAGCTTGCGAGCTCTACCAGCGAAATTACTTTGCATGGATACATCGACTGATATGCCTGCAGAGTCTTCTCTTGGATTACCTCGCTGGTGTGGATACCGTCGGTTTTGTTCCGATTTTTCGCAGGGAAGTTGCGGGAGTCAAAGGATGGATCGAACACCATGTTTCTGACTACAGCGCAATGCATTCGATTCTTACTCTCTCTCAAGTTGCGTTACAGAGCAGAGATTTATCTTTGGTGGAGATAATTGCTCAGGAAGATCTGCTCGGCCATGCCATCTCCCTAGTGCAAGCATATCCCACTCATGAAGCTCTCTGGATGTACATCCGAGTAGCCCTTTCTATCACGGGCTCGTGGAAAATACGACAAACGCAACAGTTTGTAGATTCTTTCGTCCAACCACTAGTACATATGCAGCACTCAGAGAGCGGCGCAAAAGATGACCTTGTAAGGGCATCACAATATGCCAGACAGTTTTTGGACAGAAGAGTAGGCCAGAAATCCACTTAAGGTCGGTGTAAGCAATATCTGGCATGTACGTATGATGATGAACACGACGATGATCATACAATATAATATAATGTCAAACTTATGTGTCGTCCAAATGTTGATGAAAAAGTTGAGGTTAAGATCACCATACATTGCGAGTTGGCGATGCTCCTGAATGGAGCTCGGATGAATATTGTCAAGTAGAGTGTGGGATGTCCTGTCTCGTAAGTGATCATGCATAACATATCAAGGAGAGCTGTTCAAACTACTCCGATCATCTTCTTTTTTTGACCGATGGTTTATTACTGCCTCCATCACTTTCAACATCCCGAACCTTCCTCCTTGTACCTCCACCAGTTGATTTTTCACCTTTGGGCGCAGTCTCGTCATCGGATGCAAAGGGATCCTCTACAACCTTCCTTTTAACGAGAGGCTTGGACTTTCCTCCTACTAGCTTCGTAGCATTGGATAAATCTGCTGTGGTAGCTTTAGAAGCAGACAGTTCAGTGAAGTATGCATCCTTCAGTTCCTACGAAAGGACATCATCATATTGCTTAGCTTCTAGTTGAATACTCACCTTTATCTCAGAATCCTCCAGCAATGAGACATTCTTCCAAATCTACCAATGACTTCAAGTAATATATTACAAGAAGAGGAAGGTACCCACAGTTGAAGGTATGCCACTTGTATGTTTGCTATCCAAGCCTTTCAATCAACCAAAGTCAAGGAATATATGTGAGAAGAAGAAGAAAAATAATACCTATCACCGTGTATAGATCAGACTTGACACCACTGAGATTGAGCCCATGCCGTCTCAAAAGTACTTTCATAACCTAGAAAGACCTTAACAACCAAGAATGAGCTTGAAATTAAAACATACTGCAGTGACATCTTCTTTGTCATAGACGTCAGGAATGTACACACATATAACGTGCTGGTGCCCCGGAGCGGCATTCTGGGGTGATGTAGCTACCTTTGCACAAAAGGCAGAGGTGGAAGATAGCGGGCCAGAGGCTAAGGAAGCTAATGACGGAAAGAGATGAGTCACGAGACAGTTCTAATTATGTGGTCTTACTGGCTATCTTGCTCCAGATTGCATCCACCTTCTCCGATGGAGCAAAAATCAACCTGGAAGAACATGACGTGCGATCCAAATAATACACTAAGAACACACCATTTTCCACACACATAACCATACTTCTTAGCTATTATCTTCAGTTTTTCGGCAGCTTCGGCTTGCACCTATACGGGAGTAAGCACCCCGGGGATTAAACCGTAAAGAAGATCGCTTACCTGCTCTCGAACCTCTTTTTTACTCAGTGTACCCACTTTCTTGCTTCCACGAACAGGAATTGACGTGTCATTCTAGCCGAATGTCAGATGGCTAGTGGCGCCACAACTTCCGATCTTACCTTGATCTGTTCGATCCTTTCGGTGACTTGTTGTACTTCGTGGATTTGAGTCTCCATCAATATGACAAAGGCAAGGCGCTCACAAAGGGCTGCAGCTTCGACGACTGCAGCTGCCTCATTCTGAACTGACGGTGATTTGCTCTTTTCTTTCTGCCTTACCCATATCCACTAGAATGGTCACTGTTAACACCGCAACATTCACCCCAAACAAAATGTCCTCACAGGTTTAGTCCCATCATTTTGAACCATAGATGGCCTATACTGTACGCGTGTGAGATACGCAGATGGCGTTTCAGGAGCGCCAAAATACCTTTGACACAAACTCGTCTATGGAGAATGTGGCGCTGGGAGACCAAGAATATTGGTATCCAACGGGGATTGCGTTATCTGATTGCGCTGTGCTCGTTGACATGGGACTTGAAACCAGAAACCAACCCAAGGCCCTGAAACCTGAACTTCTTGGGACTTATTGTTGAGCTGACAAGAACGAAGTCGCGACGCAGACGTTGCAGGATCTAATTACCGCGTATCTCACGTGATGCGTATTATCGTGTACTACATACATGTCACAGACGGTGAATTGTCAATCACTAAGAACGCTGTGCGACTACTACTGGTTGCATCGCGCCCTGAAACCAAATAGCGGGGAGTCCCCGCTGATACATCATAAAACGCGACTTGTCTCTGGGTGATGCTGTGGTGTTAACTGAAAGGGGCTATAGTCACCGTCTGGACAACCGGACCAAAGACACTCATCCATTCCGTAGACCTTGCCGGGTTTGAATAACTCTTAATCAGTGCTGTCCGAAACAGCGCAAGGAATATACTCCCCTCTGATTCCCACACTCCGGTTCAAACATAAACATAAACATATTAATGTTTCAGCAGCACCTGCGCACGACTCCGGCGGATGATCGTGGAAGCCCTTCACATTCCTTCCGGTTCCCGAACACCCTCTAAGGGAACCGTCGCATGGAAATAAACGTTCCGGGCCCAGAGATGAACCGACGACCCCTGAAATGGGAGGCGGGGGAGAGTCTCCGAACAGAAGCAAGGTTGTCATGCGGGCCCAACACTAAACGATCTACAAAAGGGACAGGGAAACACCTCATGACCCGCAACAATTCTTATCATGACAGGCTCTGGGAAGAACGATACCTCGTAGGGCTGTGACAAAATCTATGCCACGTCCTCATTGGAAGAAACTGCATTCAAAGCGGTGCATGAGAGCGCACCTCCTAGATACATTTTCAAGACACAGCATAGAAACGGCCAGACAGCCTATCCGCAGACCCGAACATAGACATTCTATTGGAGTATAGAAAAAGAAAAATTCACGCATGTCATGACCATAAACTTCATCGACACTCACAGGCCACCTCCATATGGTCGTATTGAATACACAAAGCAAGGGGAGGAGAAAGGACATTGGCAAACAGCTTCTTGGAGCACCAAATGTCGCGGGGGTCAGCATCCAGCACATTCTCCATAAGATATTGGCCCGGATAAGCTCAGGGATCCGACGCAGTGTAGATGATGAGACGATATGCATGGTGGGACCTGGAAACACCGTGTCAATTGGGTTCCTGTGGTCCTGCATTCGACCCAGCAGGATCAACCAAGCTAAACATAACACAGTCGTGTATCCTCATGCCTCGATACCGAGGGAACGCTCGCCAGCTCAGAGACGACAAATCCACGTGATGGAAGCCTATTTATCGAGGTAACAAACCCAAGATGTCAGGTCACTGTCTTTGATATGTAGTCAATTCAGGAGCGCTCAACACGGGTACATT